>CAMPDV010003161.1:0-46498 GCA_946699065.1 Loxodes magnus | reverse complement strand
TTCGTATTCTAACTTCAAAACACTTCAAAAAATATACTTTTTTATCTACAAATATATTAACCTACTTTTTTTCATACTTTGTTGACTCACTCTGATATTAAAATTTCGTATTCTCACTTCAAAACACTTCAAAAAATATACTTTTTTATATAAATATATTAACCTACTTTTTTTCATACTTTGTTGACTCACTCTGATATTAAAATTTCGTATTCTAACTTCAAAACACTTCAAAAAATATACTTTTTTATCTACAAATATTAAAATACTTTTTTTCATACTTTGTTGACTCACTCTGATATTAAAATTTCGTATTCTCACTTCAAAACACTTCAAAAAATATACTTTTTTATATAAATATATTAACCTACTTTTTTTCATACTTTGTTGACTCACTCTGATATTAAAATTTCGTATTCTAACTTCAAAACACTTCAAAAAATATACTTTTTTTATCTACAAATATTAACTTACTTTTTTTCATACTTTGTTGACTCACTCTGATATTAAAATTTCGTATTCTAACTTCAAAACACTTCAAAAAATATACTTTTTTATCTACAAATATTAAAATACTTTTTTTCATACTTTGTTGACTCACTCTGATATTAAAATTTCGTATTCTAACTTCAAAACACTTCAAAAAATATACTTTTTTATCTACAAATATTAACCTACTTTTTTTCATACTTTGTTGACTCACTCTGATATTAAAATTTCGTATTCTAACTTCAAAACACTTCAAAAAATATACTTTTTTTATCTACAAATATTAACCTACTTTTTTTCATACTTTGTTGACTCACTCTGATATTAAAATTTCGTATTCTAACTTCAAAACACTTCAAAAAATATACTTTTTTATATAAATATATTAACCTACTTTTTTTCATACTTTGTTGACTCACTCTGATATTAAAATTTCGTATTCTAACTTCAAAACACTTCAAAAAATATACTTTTTTATCTACAAATATTAAAATACTTTTTTTCATACTTTGTTGACTCACTCTGATATTAAAATTTCGTATTCTAACTTCAAAACACTTCAAAAAATATACTTTTTTATCTACAAATATTTACCTACTTTTTTTCATACTTTGTTGACTCACTCTGATATTAAAATTTCGTATTCTCACTTCAAAACACTTCAAAAAATATACTTTTTTTATCTACAAATATTAACTTACTTTTTTTCATACTTTGTTGACTCACTCTGATATTAAAATTTCGTATTCTAACTTCAAAACACTTCAAAAAATATACTTTTTTATATAAATATATTAACCTACTTTTTTTCATACTTTGTTGACTCACTCTGATATTAAAATTTCGTATTCTAACTTCAAAACACTTCAAAAAATATACTTTTTTTATCTACAAATATATTAACCTACTTTTTTTCATACTTTGTTGACTCACTCTGATATTAAAATTTCGTATTCTCACTTCAAAACACTTCAAAAAATATACTTTTTTTATCTACAAATATTAAAATACTTTTTTTCATACTTTGTTGACTCACTCTGATATTAAAATTTCGTATTCTAACTTCAAAACACTTCAAAAAATATACTTTTTTTATCTACAAATATTAACCTACTTTTTTTCATACTTTGTTGACTCACTCTGATATTAAAATTTCGTATTCTCACTTCAAAACACTTCAAAAAATATACTTTTTTTATCTACAAATATTAAAATACTTTTTTTCATACTTTGTTGACTCACTCTGATATTAAAATTTCGTATTCTAACTTCAAAACACTTCAAAAAATATACTTTTTTATATAAATATATTAACCTACTTTTTTTCATACTTTGTTGACTCACTCTGATATTAAAATTTCGTATTCTCACTTCAAAACACTTCAAAAAATATACTTTTTTTATCTACAAATATTAACCTACTTTTTTTCATACTTTGTTGACTCACTCTGATATTAAAATTTCGTATTCTAACTTCAAAACACTTCAAAAAATATACTTTTTTATCTACAAATATTAAAATACTTTTTTTCATACTTTGTTGACTCACTCTGATATTAAAATTTCGTATTCTCACTTCAAAACACTTCAAAAAATATACTTTTTTTATCTACAAATATTAACCTACTTTTTTTCATACTTTGTTGACTCACTCTGATATTAAAATTTCGTATTCTAACTTCAAAACACTTCAAAAAATATACTTTTTTTTTCTACAAATATTAACCTACTTTTTTTCATACTTTGTTGACTCACTCTGATATTAAAATTTCGTATTCTAACTTCAAAACACTTCAAAAAATATACTTTTTTATATAAATATATTAACTACTTTTTTTCATACTTTGTTGACTCACTCTGATATTAAAATTTCGTATTCTAACTTCAAAACACTTCAAAAAATATACTTTTTTTATCTACAAATATTAAAATACTTTTTTTCATACTTTGTTGACTCACTCTGATATTAAAATTTCGTATTCTCACTTCAAAACACTTCAAAAAATATACTTTTTTTATCTACAAATATTAACCTACTTTTTTTCATACTTTGTTGACTCACTCTGATATTAAAATTTCGTATTCTCACTTCAAAACACTTCAAAAAATATACTTTTTTTATCTACAAATATTAACTTACTTTTTTTCATACTTTGTTGACTCACTCTGATATTAAAATTTCGTATTCTCACTTCAAAACACTTCAAAAAATATACTTTTTTTATCTACAAATATTAACCTACTTTTTTTCATACTTTGTTGACTCACTCTGATATTAAAATTTCGTATTCTCACTTCAAAACACTTCAAAAAATATACTTTTTTTTCTACAAATATTAAAATACTTTTTTTCATACTTTGTTGACTCACTCTGATATTAAAATTTCGTATTCTAACTTCAAAACACTTCAAAAAATATACTTTTTTATATAAATATATTAACCTACTTTTTTTCATACTTTGTTGACTCACTCTGATATTAAAATTTCGTATTCTAACTTCAAAACACTTCAAAAAATATACTTTTTTTATCTACAAATATTAAAATACTTTTTTTCATACTTTGTTGACTCACTCTGATATTAAAATTTCGTATTCTAACTTCAAAACACTTCAAAAAATATACTTTTTTTATCTACAAATATTAACTTACTTTTTTTCATACTTTGTTGACTCACTCTGATATTAAAATTTCGTATTCTCACTTCAAAACACTTCAAAAAATATACTTTTTTTATCTACAAATATTAACCTACTTTTTTTCATACTTTGTTGACTCACTCTGATATTAAAATTTCGTATTCTCACTTCAAAACACTTCAAAAAATATACTTTTTATTATCTACAAATATTAACTTACTTTTTTTCATACTTTGTTGACTCACTCTGATATTAAAATTTCGTATTCTCACTTCAAAACACTTCAAAAAATATACTTTTTTTATCTACAAATATTAAAATACTTTTTTTCATACTTTGTTGACTCACTCTGATATTAAAATTTCGTATTCTAACTTCAAAACACTTCAAAAAATATACTTTTTTATATAAATATATTAACCTACTTTTTTTCATACTTTGTTGACTCACTCTGATATTAAAATTTCGTATTCTCACTTCAAAACACTTCAAAAAATATACTTTTTTATATTAATATATTAACCTACTTTTTTTCATACTTTTTTGACTCACTCTGATATTAAAATTTCGTATTCTAACTTCAAAACACTTCAAAAAATATACTTTTTTATATAAATATATTAACCTACTTTTTTTCATACTTTGTTGACTCACTCTGATATTAAAATTTCGTATTCTAACTTCAAAACACTTCAAAAAATATACTTTTTTTATCTACAAATATATTAACCTACTTTTTTTCATACTTTGTTGACTCACTCTGATATTAAAATTTCGTATTCTCACTTCAAAACACTTCAAAAAATATACTTTTTTATATAAATATATTAACCTACTTTTTTTCATACTTTGTTGACTCACTCTGATATTAAAATTTCGTATTCTAACTTCAAAACACTTCAAAAAATATACTTTTTTTATCTACAAATATTAACTTACTTTTTTTCATACTTTGTTGACTCACTCTGATATTAAAATTTCGTATTCTCACTTCAAAACACTTCAAAAAATATACTTTTTTTATCTACAAATATTAACCTACTTTTTTTCATACTTTGTTGACTCACTCTGATATTAAAATTTCGTATTCTAACTTCAAAACACTTCAAAAAATATACTTTTTTTATCTACAAATATTAACTTACTTTTTTTCATACTTTGTTGACTCACTCTGATATTAAAATTTCGTATTCTAACTTCAAAACACTTCAAAAAATATACTTTTTTATATAAATATATTAAAATACTTTTTTTCATACTTTGTTGACTCACTCTGATATTAAAATTTCGTATTCTAACTTCAAAACACTTCAAAAAATATACTTTTTTATATAAATATATTAACTTACTTTTTTTCATACTTTGTTGACTCACTCTGATATTAAAATTTCGTATTCTAACTTCAAAACACTTCAAAAAATATACTTTTTTTATCTACAAATATTAAAATACTTTTTTTCATACTTTGTTGACTCACTCTGATATTAAAATTTCGTATTCTAACTTCAAAACACTTCAAAAAATATACTTTTTTATATAAATATATTAACCTACTTTTTTTCATACTTTGTTGACTCACTCTGATATTAAAATTTCGTATTCTCACTTCAAAACACTTCAAAAAATATACTTTTTTTATCTACAAATATTAACCTACTTTTTTTCATACTTTGTTGACTCACTCTGATATTAAAATTTCGTATTCTAACTTCAAAACACTTCAAAAAATATACTTTTTTATATAAATATATTAAAATACTTTTTTTCATACTTTGTTGACTCACTCTGATATTAAAATTTCGTATTCTAACTTCAAAACACTTCAAAAAATATACTTTTTTATATAAATATATTAAAATACTTTTTTTCATACTTTGTTGACTCACTCTGATATTAAAATTTCGTATTCTAACTTCAAAACACTTCAAAAAATATACTTTTTTATATAAATATATTAACTTACTTTTTTTCATACTTTGTTGACTCACTCTGATATTAAAATTTCGTATTCTAACTTCAAAACACTTCAAAAAATATACTTTTTTTATCTACAAATATTAAAATACTTTTTTTCATACTTTGTTGACTCACTCTGATATTAAAATTTCGTATTCTAACTTCAAAACACTTCAAAAAATATACTTTTTTATATAAATATATTAACCTACTTTTTTTCATACTTTGTTGACTCACTCTGATATTAAAATTTCGTATTCTCACTTCAAAACACTTCAAAAAATATACTTTTTTTATCTACAAATATTAACCTACTTTTTTTCATACTTTGTTGACTCACTCTGATATTAAAATTTCGTATTCTAACTTCAAAACACTTCAAAAAATATACTTTTTTTATCTACAAATATTAACCTACTTTTTTTCATACTTTGTTGACTCACTCTGATATTAAAATTTCGTATTCTAACTTCAAAACACTTCAAAAAATATACTTTTTTATATAAATATATTAACCTACTTTTTTTCATACTTTGTTGACTCACTCTGATATTAAAATTTCGTATTCTCACTTCAAAACACTTCAAAAAATATACTTTTTTATATAAATATATTAACCTACTTTTTTTCATACTTTGTTGACTCACTCTGATATTAAAATTTCGTATTCTAACTTCAAAACACTTCAAAAAATATACTTTTTTATATAAATATATTAACCTACTTTTTTTCATACTTTGTTGACTCACTCTGATATTAAAATTTCGTATTCTAACTTCAAAACACTTCAAAAAATATACTTTTTTTATCTACAAATATTAACCTACTTTTTTTCATACTTTGTTGACTCACTCTGATATTAAAATTTCGTATTCTCACTTCAAAACACTTCAAAAAATATACTTTTTTTATCTACAAATATTAAAATACTTTTTTTCATACTTTGTTGACTCACTCTGATATTAAAATTTCGTATTCTCACTTCAAAACACTTCAAAAAATATACTTTTTTTTCTACAAATATTAAAATACTTTTTTTCATACTTTGTTGACTCACTCTGATATTAAAATTTCGTATTCTCACTTCAAAACACTTCAAAAAATATACTTTTTTTTTCTACAAATATTAAAATACTTTTTTTCATACTTTGTTGACTCACTCTGATATTAAAATTTCGTATTCTAACTTCAAAACACTTCAAAAAATATACTTTTTTTATCTACAAATATTAACCTACTTTTTTTCATACTTTGTTGACTCACTCTGATATTAAAATTTCGTATTCTAACTTCAAAACACTTCAAAAAATATACTTTTTTTATCTACAAATATTAAAATACTTTTTTTCATACTTTGTTGACTCACTCTGATATTAAAATTTCGTATTCTCACTTCAAAACACTTCAAAAAATATACTTTTTTATATAAATATATTAACCTACTTTTTTTCATACTTTGTTGACTCACTCTGATATTAAAATTTCGTATTCTCACTTCAAAACACTTCAAAAAATATACTTTTTTTATCTACAAATATTAACTTACTTTTTTTCATACTTTGTTGACTCACTCTGATATTAAAATTTCGTATTCTAACTTCAAAACACTTCAAAAAATATACTTTTTTTATCTACAAATATTAACTTACTTTTTTTCATACTTTGTTGACTCACTCTGATATTAAAATTTCGTATTCTAACTTCAAAACACTTCAAAAAATATACTTTTTTTATCTACAAATATTAACTTACTTTTTTTCATACTTTGTTGACTCACTCTGATATTAAAATTTCGTATTCTCACTTCAAAACACTTCAAAAAATATACTTTTTTATCTACAAATATTAAAATACTTTTTTTCATACTTTGTTGACTCACTCTGATATTAAAATTTCGTATTCTCACTTCAAAACACTTCAAAAAATATACTTTTTTTATCTACAAATATTAACCTACTTTTTTTCATACTTTGTTGACTCACTCTGATATTAAAATTTCGTATTCTCACTTCAAAACACTTCAAAAAATATACTTTTTTTATCTACAAATATTAAAATACTTTTTTTCATACTTTGTTGACTCACTCTGATATTAAAATTTCGTATTCTCACTTCAAAACACTTCAAAAAATATACTTTTTTTATCTACAAATATTAAAATACTTTTTTTCATACTTTGTTGACTCACTCTGATATTAAAATTTCGTATTCTAACTTCAAAACACTTCAAAAAATATACTTTTTTTATCTACAAATATTAAAATACTTTTTTTCATACTTTGTTGACTCACTCTGATATTAAAATTTCGTATTCTCACTTCAAAACACTTCAAAAAATATACTTTTTTTTTCTACAAATATTAAAATACTTTTTTTCATACTTTGTTGACTCACTCTGATATTAAAATTTCGTATTCTAACTTCAAAACACTTCAAAAAATATACTTTTTTTATCTACAAATATTAAAATACTTTTTTTCATACTTTGTTGACTCACTCTGATATTAAAATTTCGTATTCTAACTTCAAAACACTTCAAAAAATATACTTTTTTTATCTACAAATATTAACCTACTTTTTTTCATACTTTGTTGACTCACTCTGATATTAAAATTTCGTATTCTAACTTCAAAACACTTCAAAAAATATACTTTTTTATATAAATATATTAACCTACTTTTTTTCATACTTTGTTGACTCACTCTGATATTAAAATTTCGTATTCTCACTTCAAAACACTTCAAAAAATATACTTTTTTTATCTACAAATATTAACCTACTTTTTTTCATACTTTGTTGACTCACTCTGATATTAAAATTTCGTATTCTAACTTCAAAACACTTCAAAAAATATACTTTTTTATATAAATATATTAACCTACTTTTTTTCATACTTTGTTGACTCACTCTGATATTAAAATTTCGTATTCTAACTTCAAAACACTTCAAAAAATATACTTTTTTTATCTACAAATATTAACTTACTTTTTTTCATACTTTGTTGACTCACTCTGATATTAAAATTTCGTATTCTAACTTCAAAACACTTCAAAAAATATACTTTTTTTATCTACAAATATTAACCTACTTTTTTTCATACTTTGTTGACTCACTCTGATATTAAAATTTCGTATTCTCACTTCAAAACACTTCAAAAAATATACTTTTTTTATCTACAAATATTAAAATACTTTTTTTCATACTTTGTTGACTCACTCTGATATTAAAATTTCGTATTCTAACTTCAAAACACTTCAAAAAATATACTTTTTTATATAAATATATTAACCTACTTTTTTTCATACTTTGTTGACTCACTCTGATATTAAAATTTCGTATTCTCACTTCAAAACACTTCAAAAAATATACTTTTTTTATCTACAAATATTAACCTACTTTTTTTCATACTTTGTTGACTCACTCTGATATTAAAATTTCGTATTCTAACTTCAAAACACTTCAAAAAATATACTTTTTTTATCTACAAATATTAAAATACTTTTTTTCATACTTTGTTGACTCACTCTGATATTAAAATTTCGTATTCTCACTTCAAAACACTTCAAAAAATATACTTTTTTTTCTACAAATATTAAAATACTTTTTTTCATACTTTGTTGACTCACTCTGCTATTAAAATTTCGTATTCTCACTTCAAAACACTTCAAAAAATATACTTTTTTTATCTACAAATATTAAAATACTTTTTTTCATACTTTGTTGACTCACTCTGATATTAAAATTTCGTATTCTCACTTCAAAACACTTCAAAAAATATACTTTTTTTATCTACAAATATTAAAATACTTTTTTTCATACTTTGTTGACTCACTCTGATATTAAAATTTCGTATTCTCACTTCAAAACACTTCAAAAAATATACTTTTTTTATCTACAAATATTAACCTACTTTTTTTCATACTTTGTTGACTCACTCTGATATTAAAATTTCGTATTCTCACTTCAAAACACTTCAAAAAATATACTTTTTTTATCTACAAATATTAAAATACTTTTTTTCATACTTTGTTGACTCACTCTGATATTAAAATTTCGTATTCTAACTTCAAAACACTTCAAAAAATATACTTTTTTTTCTACAAATATTAAAATACTTTTTTTCATACTTTGTTGACTCACTCTGATATTAAAATTTCGTATTCTCACTTCAAAACACTTCAAAAATATACTTTTTTTATCTACAAATATTAAAATACTTTTTTTCATACTTTGTTGACTCACTCTGATATTAAAATTTCGTATTCTAACTTCAAAACACTTCAAAAAATATACTTTTTTTATCTACAAATATTAAAATACTTTTTCTCATACTTTGTTGACTCACTCTGCTATTAAAATTTCGTATTCTCACTTCAAAACACTTCAAAAAATATACTTTTTTTATCTACAAATATTAACCTACTTTTTTTCATACTTTGTTGACTCACTCTGATATTAAAATTTCGTATTCTAACTTCAAAACACTTCAAAAAATATACTTTTTTTATCTACAAATATTAACCTACTTTTTTTCATACTTTGTTGACTCACTCTGATATTAAAATTTCGTATTCTAACTTCAAAACACTTCAAAAAATATACTTTTTTTATCTACAAATATTAAAATACTTTTTTTCATACTTTGTTGACTCACTCTGATATTAAAATTTCGTATTCTAACTTCAAAACACTTCAAAAAATATACTTTTTTTATCTACAAATATTAAAATACTTTTTTTCATACTTTGTTGACTCACTCTGATATTAAAATTTCGTATTCTCACTTCAAAACACTTCAAAAAATATACTTTTTTATCTACAAATATTAAAATACTTTTTTTCATACTTTGTTGACTCACTCTGATATTAAAATTTCGTATTCTCACTTCAAAACACTTCAAAAAATATACTTTTTTTATCTACAAATATTAACCTACTTTTTTTCATACTTTGTTGACTCACTCTGATATTAAAATTTCGTATTCTCACTTCAAAACACTTCAAAAAATATACTTTTTTTATCTACAAATATTAACCTACTTTTTTTCATACTTTGTTGACTCACTCTGATATTAAAATTTCGTATTCTCACTTCAAAACACTTCAAAAAATATACTTTTTTTATCTACAAATATATTAACCTACTTTTTTTCATACTTTGTTGACTCACTCTGATATTAAAATTTCGTATTCTCACTTCAAAACACTTCAAAAAATATACTTTTTTTATCTACAAATATTAAAATACTTTTTTTCATACTTTGTTGACTCACTCTGATATTAAAATTTCGTATTCTCACTTCAAAACACTTCAAAAAATATACTTTTTTTATCTACAAATATTAACCTACTTTTTTTCATACTTTGTTGACTCACTCTGATATTAAAATTTCGTATTCTCACTTCAAAACACTTCAAAAAATATACTTTTTTTTCTACAAATATTAAAATACTTTTTTTCATACTTTGTTGACTCACTCTGATATTAAAATTTCGTATTCTAACTTCAAAACACTTCAAAAAATATACTTTTTTATATAAATATATTAACCTACTTTTTTTCATACTTTGTTGACTCACTCTGATATTAAAATTTCGTATTCTAACTTCAAAACACTTCAAAAAATATACTTTTTTTATATAAATATATTAACTACTTTTTTTCATACTTTGTTGACTCACTCTGATATTAAAATTTCGTATTCTAACTTCAAAACACTTCAAAAAATATACTTTTTTTATCTACAAATATTAAAATACTTTTTTTCATACTTTGTTGACTCACTCTGATATTAAAATTTCGTATTCTCACTTCAAAACACTTCAAAAAATATACTTTTTTTTCTACAAATATATTAACCTACTTTTTTTCATACTTTGTTGACTCACTCTGATATTAAAATTTCGTATTCTCACTTCAAAACACTTCAAAAAATATACTTTTTTTATCTACAAATATTAAAATACTTTTTTTCATACTTTGTTGACTCACTCTGATATTAAAATTTCGTATTCTAACTTCAAAACACTTCAAAAAATATACTTTTTTTATCTACAAATATTAAAATACTTTTTCTCATACTTTGTTGACTCACTCTGCTATTAAAATTTCGTATTCTCACTTCAAAACACTTCAAAAAATATACTTTTTTTATCTACAAATATTAAAATACTTTTTTTCATACTTTGTTGACTCACTCTGATATTAAAATTTCGTATTCTAACTTCAAAACACTTCAAAAAATATACTTTTTTATATAAATATATTAACCTACTTTTTTTCATACTTTGTTGACTCACTCTGATATTAAAATTTCGTATTCTAACTTCAAAACACTTCAAAAAATATACTTTTTTTATCTACAAATATTAACTACTTTTTTTCATACTTTGTTGACTCACTCTGATATTAAAATTTCGTATTCTAACTTCAAAACACTTCAAAAAATATACTTTTTTTATCTACAAATATTAACTTACTTTTTTTCATACTTTGTTGACTCACTCTGATATTAAAATTTCGTATTCTAACTTCAAAACACTTCAAAAAATATACTTTTTTTATCTACAAATATTAACTTACTTTTTTTCATACTTTGTTGACTCACTCTGATATTAAAATTTCGTATTCTCACTTCAAAACACTTCAAAAAATATACTTTTTTATCTACAAATATTAAAATACTTTTTTTCATACTTTGTTGACTCACTCTGATATTAAAATTTCGTATTCTCACTTCAAAACACTTCAAAAAATATACTTTTTTTATCTACAAATATTAACCTACTTTTTTTCATACTTTGTTGACTCACTCTGATATTAAAATTTCGTATTCTCACTTCAAAACACTTCAAAAAATATACTTTTTTTTCTACAAATATTAAAATACTTTTTTTCATACTTTGTTGACTCACTCTGATATTAAAATTTCGTATTCTCACTTCAAAACACTTCAAAAATATACTTTTTTTATCTACAAATATTAAAATACTTTTTTTCATACTTTGTTGACTCACTCTGATATTAAAATTTCGTATTCTAACTTCAAAACACTTCAAAAAATATACTTTTTTTATCTACAAATATATTAACCTACTTTTTTTCATACTTTGTTGACTCACTCTGATATTAAAATTTCGTATTCTCACTTCAAAACACTTCAAAAAATATACTTTTTTTATCTACAAATATTAAAATACTTTTTTTCATACTTTGTTGACTCACTCTGATATTAAAATTTCGTATTCTCACTTCAAAACACTTCAAAAAATATACTTTTTTTATCTACAAATATTAACCTACTTTTTTTCATACTTTGTTGACTCACTCTGATATTAAAATTTCGTATTCTCACTTCAAAACACTTCAAAAAATATACTTTTTTTTCTACAAATATTAAAATACTTTTTTTCATACTTTGTTGACTCACTCTGATATTAAAATTTCGTATTCTAACTTCAAAACACTTCAAAAAATATACTTTTTTATATAAATATATTAACCTACTTTTTTTCATACTTTGTTGACTCACTCTGATATTAAAATTTCGTATTCTCACTTCAAAACACTTCAAAAAATATACTTTTTTTATCTACAAATATTAAAATACTTTTTTTCATACTTTGTTGACTCACTCTGATATTAAAATTTCGTATTCTCACTTCAAAACACTTCAAAAAATATACTTTTTTTTCTACAAATATTAAAATACTTTTTTTCATACTTTGTTGACTCACTCTGATATTAAAATTTCGTATTCTAACTTCAAAACACTTCAAAAAATATACTTTTTTTATCTACAAATATTAAAATACTTTTTTTCATACTTTGTTGACTCACTCTGATATTAAAATTTCGTATTCTAACTTCAAAACACTTCAAAAAATATACTTTTTTTATCTACAAATATTAAAATACTTTTTTTCATACTTTGTTGACTCACTCTGATATTAAAATTTCGTATTCTCACTTCAAAACACTTCAAAAAATATACTTTTTTATATAAATATATTAACCTACTTTTTTTCATACTTTGTTGACTCACTCTGATATTAAAATTTCGTATTCTCACTTCAAAACACTTCAAAAAATATACTTTTTTTATCTACAAATATTAACCTACTTTTTTTCATACTTTGTTGACTCACTCTGATATTAAAATTTCGTATTCTCACTTCAAAACACTTCAAAAAATATACTTTTTTTATCTACAAATATTAACTTACTTTTTTTCATACTTTGTTGACTCACTCTGATATTAAAATTTCGTATTCTAACTTCAAAACACTTCAAAAAATATACTTTTTTATATAAATATATTAACCTACTTTTTTTCATACTTTGTTGACTCACTCTGATATTAAAATTTCGTATTCTCACTTCAAAACACTTCAAAAAATATACTTTTTTTATCTACAAATATTAACCTACTTTTTTTCATACTTTGTTGACTCACTCTGATATTAAAATTTCGTATTCTCACTTCAAAACACTTCAAAAAATATACTTTTTTTATCTACAAATATTAACCTACTTTTTTTCATACTTTGTTGACTCACTCTGATATTAAAATTTCGTATTCTCACTTCAAAACACTTCAAAAAATATACTTTTTTATATAAATATATTAACTACTTTTTTTCATACTTTGTTGACTCACTCTGATATTAAAATTTCGTATTCTAACTTCAAAACACTTCAAAAATATACTTTTTTTATCTACAAATATTAAAATACTTTTTTTCATACTTTGTTGACTCACTCTGATATTAAAATTTCGTATTCTAACTTCAAAACACTTCAAAAAATATACTTTTTTTATCTACAAATATTAAAATACTTTTTTTCATACTTTGTTGACTCACTCTGATATTAAAATTTCGTATTCTCACTTCAAAACACTTCAAAAAATATACTTTTTTTATCTACAAATATTAACCTACTTTTTTTCATACTTTGTTGACTCACTCTGATATTAAAATTTCGTATTCTCACTTCAAAACACTTCAAAAAATATACTTTTTTATATAAATATATTAACTACTTTTTTTCATACTTTGTTGACTCACTCTGATATTAAAATTTCGTATTCTAACTTCAAAACACTTCAAAAAATATACTTTTTTATAAAAATATATTAACCTACTTTTTTTCATACTTTGTTGACTCACTCTGATATTAAAATTTCGTATTCTCACTTCAAAACACTTCAAAAAATATACTTTTTTTATCTACAAATATTAACCTACTTTTTTTCATACTTTGTTGACTCACTCTGATATTAAAATTTCGTATTCTCACTTCAAAACACTTCAAAAAATATACTTTTTTATATAAATATATTAACTACTTTTTTTCATACTTTGTTGACTCACTCTGATATTAAAATTTCGTATTCTAACTTCAAAACACTTCAAAAATATACTTTTTTTATCTACAAATATTAAAATACTTTTTTTCATACTTTGTTGACTCACTCTGATATTAAAATTTCGTATTCTAACTTCAAAACACTTCAAAAAATATACTTTTTTTATCTACAAATATTAAAATACTTTTTTTCATACTTTGTTGACTCACTCTGATATTAAAATTTCGTATTCTCACTTCAAAACACTTCAAAAAATATACTTTTTTTATCTACAAATATTAAAATACTTTTTTTCATACTTTGTTGACTCACTCTGATATTAAAATTTCGTATTCTAACTTCAAAACACTTCAAAAAATATACTTTTTTTTCTACAAATATTAAAATACTTTTTTTCATACTTTGTTGACTCACTCTGATATTAAAATTTCGTATTTTCACTTCAAAACACTTCAAAAAATATACTTTTTTTATCTACAAATATTAACCTACTTTTTTTCATACTTTGTTGACTCACTCTGATATTAAAATTTCGTATTCTAACTTCAAAACACTTCAAAAAATATACTTTTTTATATAAATATATTAACCTACTTTTTTTCATACTTTGTTGACTCACTCTGATATTAAAATTTCGTATTCTCACTTCAAAACACTTCAAAAAATATACTTTTTTTTCTACAAATATTAAAATACTTTTTTTCATACTTTGTTGACTCACTCTGATATTAAAATTTCGTATTCTCACTTCAAAACACTTCAAAAATATACTTTTTTTATCTACAAATATTAAAATACTTTTTTTCATACTTTGTTGACTCACTCTGATATTAAAATTTCGTATTCTCACTTCAAAACACTTCAAAAAATATACTTTTTTTTCTACAAATATTAAAATACTTTTTTTCATACTTTGTTGACTCACTCTGATATTAAAATTTCGTATTCTCACTTCAAAACACTTCAAAAATATACTTTTTTTATCTACAAATATTAAAATACTTTTTTTCATACTTTGTTGACTCACTCTGATATTAAAATTTCGTATTCTAACTTCAAAACACTTCAAAAAATATACTTTTTTTTCTACAAATATTAAAATACTTTTTTTCATACTTTGTTGACTCACTCTGATATTAAAATTTCGTATTCTCACTTCAAAACACTTCAAAAAATATACTTTTTTTATCTACAAATATTAACCTACTTTTTTTCATACTTTGTTGACTCACTCTGATATTAAAATTTCGTATTCTCACTTCAAAACACTTCAAAAAATATACTTTTTTTATCTACAAATATTAACCTACTTTTTTTCATACTTTGTTGACTCACTCTGATATTAAAATTTCGTATTCTAACTTCAAAACACTTCAAAAAATATACTTTTTTATATAAATATATTAAAATACTTTTTTTCATACTTTGTTGACTCACTCTGATATTAAAATTTCGTATTCTCACTTCAAAACACTTCAAAAAATATACTTTTTTATATAAATATATTAACCTACTTTTTTTCATACTTTGTTGACTCACTCTGATATTAAAATTTCGTATTCTCACTTCAAAACACTTCAAAAAATATACTTTTTTTATCTACAAATATTAAAATACTTTTTTTCATACTTTGTTGACTCACTCTGATATTAAAATTTCGTATTCTCACTTCAAAACACTTCAAAAAATATACTTTTTTATATAAATATATTAACTACTTTTTTTCATACTTTGTTGACTCACTCTGATATTAAAATTTCGTATTCTAACTTCAAAACACTTCAAAAATATACTTTTTTTATCTACAAATATTAAAATACTTTTTTTCATACTTTGTTGACTCACTCTGATATTAAAATTTCGTATTCTAACTTCAAAACACTTCAAAAAATATACTTTTTTTATCTACAAATATTAAAATACTTTTTTTCATACTTTGTTGACTCACTCTGCTATTAAAATTTCGTATTCTCACTTCAAAACACTTCAAAAAATATACTTTTTTTATCTACAAATATTAACCTACTTTTTTTCATACTTTGTTGACTCACTCTGATATTAAAATTTCGTATTCTAACTTCAAAACACTTCAAAAAATATACTTTTTTTATCTACAAATATTAAAATACTTTTTTTCATACTTTGTTGACTCACTCTGATATTAAAATTTCGTATTCTCACTTCAAAACACTTCAAAAAA
Source organism: Loxodes magnus (assembly GCA_946699065.1). Lineage (NCBI taxonomy): Eukaryota > Ciliophora > Karyorelictea > Loxodida > Loxodidae > Loxodes > Loxodes magnus. Next base: position 29,842 of record CAMPDV010003161.1, on the reverse strand, counting down.
TATACTTTTTTTTCTACAAATATTAAAATACTTTTTTTCATACTTTGTTGACTCACTCTGATATTAAAATTTCGTATTCTCACTTCAAAACACTTCAAAAAATATACTTTTTTATATAAATATATTAACTACTTTTTTTCATACTTTGTTGACTCACTCTGATATTAAAATTTCGTATTCTAACTTCAAAACACTTCAAAAAATATACTTTTTTTATCTACAAATATTAAAATACTTTTTTTCATACTTTGTTGACTCACTCTGATATTAAAATTTCGTATTCTCACTTCAAAACACTTCAAAAAATATACTTTTTTTATCTACAAATATTAAAATACTTTTTTTCATACTTTGTTGACTCACTCTGATATTAAAATTTCGTATTCTCACTTCAAAACACTTCAAAAATATACTTTTTTTTCTACAAATATTAACCTACTTTTTTTCATACTTTGTTGACTCACTCTGCTATTAAAATTTCGTATTCTCACTTCAAAACACTTCAAAAAATATACTTTTTTTATCTACAAATATTAACCTACTTTTTTTCATACTTTGTTGACTCACTCTGATATTAAAATTTCGTATTCTAACTTCAAAACACTTCAAAAAATATACTTTTTTTATCTACAAATATTAAAATACTTTTTTTCATACTTTGTTGACTCACTCTGATATTAAAATTTCGTATTCTCACTTCAAAACACTTCAAAAATATACTTTTTTTTTCTACAAATATTAACCTACTTTTTTTCATACTTTGTTGACTCACTCTGATATTAAAATTTCGTATTCTAACTTCAAAACACTTCAAAAAATATACTTTTTTTATATAAATATATTAACTACTTTTTTTCATACTTTGTTGACTCACTCTGATATTAAAATTTCGTATTCTAACTTCAAAACACTTCAAAAAATATACTTTTTTTATCTACAAATATTAAAATACTTTTTTTCATACTTTGTTGACTCACTCTGATATTAAAATTTCGTATTCTCACTTCAAAACACTTCAAAAAATATACTTTTTTTTCTACAAATATTAAAATACTTTTTTTCATACTTTGTTGACTCACTCTGATATTAAAATTTCGTATTCTCACTTCAAAACACTTCAAAAAATATACTTTTTTTATCTACAAATATTAAAATACTTTTTTTCATACTTTGTTGACTCACTCTGATATTAAAATTTCGTATTCTAACTTCAAAACACTTCAAAAAATATACTTTTTTTATCTACAAATATTAAAATACTTTTTTTCATACTTTGTTGACTCACTCTGCTATTAAAATTTCGTATTCTCACTTCAAAAACACTTCAAAAAATATACTTTTTTTATCTACAAATATTAACCTACTTTTTTTCATACTTTGTTGACTCACTCTGATATTAAAATTTCGTATTCTAACTTCAAAACACTTCAAAAAATATACTTTTTTTATCTACAAATATTAAAATACTTTTTTTCATACTTTGTTGACTCACTCTGATATTAAAATTTCGTATTCTCACTTCAAAACACTTCAAAAAATATACTTTTTTTTCTACAAATATTAAAATACTTTTTTTCATACTTTGTTGACTCACTCTGATATTAAAATTTCGTATTCTAACTTCAAAACACTTCAAAAAATATACTTTTTTTTCTACAAATATTAACCTACTTTTTTTCATACTTTGTTGACTCACTCTGATATTAAAATTTCGTATTCTAACTTCAAAACACTTCAAAAAATATACTTTTTTTATCTACAAATATTAAAATACTTTTTTTCATACTTTGTTGACTCACTCTGCTATTAAAATTTCGTATTCTCACTTCAAAACACTTCAAAAAATATACTTTTTTTATCTACAAATATTAACCTACTTTTTTTCATACTTTGTTGACTCACTCTGATATTAAAATTTCGTATTCTAACTTCAAAACACTTCAAAAAATATACTTTTTTTATCTACAAATATTAAAATACTTTTTTTCATACTTTGTTGACTCACTCTGATATTAAAATTTCGTATTCTAACTTCAAAACACTTCAAAAAATATACTTTTTTTATCTACAAATATTAACCTACTTTTTTTCATACTTTGTTGACTCACTCTGATATTAAAATTTCGTATTCTAACTTCAAAACACTTCAAAAAATATACTTTTTTATATAAATATATTAACTACTTTTTTTCATACTTTGTTGACTCACTCTGATATTAAAATTTCGTATTCTAACTTCAAAACACTTCAAAAAATATACTTTTTTTTCTACAAATATTAAAATACTTTTTTTCATACTTTGTTGACTCACTCTGATATTAAAATTTCGTATTCTCACTTCAAAACACTTCAAAAAATATACTTTTTTTTCTACAAATATTAACCTACTTTTTTTCATACTTTGTTGACTCACTCTGATATTAAAATTTCGTATTCTAACTTCAAAACACTTCAAAAAATATACTTTTTTTATCTACAAATATTAAAATACTTTTTTTCATACTTTGTTGACTCACTCTGATATTAAAATTTCGTATTCTAACTTCAAAACACTTCAAAAAATATACTTTTTTTATCTACAAATATTAAAATACTTTTTTTCATACTTTGTTGACTCACTCTGATATTAAAATTTCGTATTCTCACTTCAAAACACTTCAAAAAATATACTTTTTTTATATAAATATATTAACCTACTTTTTTTCATACTTTGTTGACTCACTCTGATATTAAAATTTCGTATTCTCACTTCAAAACACTTCAAAAAATATACTTTTTTTATCTACAAATATTAACCTACTTTTTTTCATACTTTGTTGACTCACTCTGATATTAAAATTTCGTATTCTAACTTCAAAACACTTCAAAAAATATACTTTTTTTATCTACAAATATTAAAATACTTTTTTTCATACTTTGTTGACTCACTCTGATATTAAAATTTCGTAAGCTAACTTCAAAACACTTCAAAAAATATACTTTTTTTTCTACAAATATTAAAATACTTTTTTTCATACTTTGTTGACTCACTCTGATATTAAAATTTCGTATTCTCACTTCAAAACACTTCAAAAAATATACTTTTTTTATCTACAAATATTAAAATACTTTTTTTCATACTTTGTTGACTCACTCTGATATTAAAATTTCGTATTCTAACTTCAAAACACTTCAAAAAATATACTTTTTTTTCTACAAATATTAAAATACTTTTTTTCATACTTTGTTGACTCACTCTGATATTAAAATTTCGTATTCTCACTTCAAAACACTTCAAAAAATATACTTTTTTTTCTACAAATATTAAAATACTTTTTTTCATACTTTGTTGACTCACTCTGATATTAAAATTTCGTATTCTAACTTCAAAACACTTCAAAAAATATACTTTTTTTTTCTACAAATATTAACCTACTTTTTTTCATACTTTGTTGACTCACTCTGATATTAAAATTTCGTATTCTAACTTCAAAACACTTCAAAAAATATACTTTTTTATATAAATATATTAACTACTTTTTTTCATACTTTGTTGACTCACTCTGATATTAAAATTTCGTATTCTCACTTCAAAACACTTCAAAAAATATACTTTTTTTTCTACAAATATTAAAATACTTTTTTTCATACTTTGTTGACTCACTCTGATATTAAAATTTCGTATTCTCACTTCAAAACACTTCAAAAAATATACTTTTTTTTCTACAAATATTAACCTACTTTTTTTCATACTTTGTTGACTCACTCTGATATTAAAATTTCGTATTCTCACTTCAAAACACTTCAAAAAATATACTTTTTTTATCTACAAATATATTAACCTACTTTTTTTCATACTTTGTTGACTCACTCTGATATTAAAATTTCGTATTCTAACTTCAAAACACTTCAAAAAATATACTTTTTTTATCTACAAATATTAACCTACTTTTTTTCATACTTTGTTGACTCACTCTGATATTAAAATTTCGTATTCTAACTTCAAAACACTTCAAAAAATATACTTTTTTTATCTACAAATATTAAAATACTTTTTTTCATACTTTGTTGACTCACTCTGATATTAAAATTTCGTATTCTCACTTCAAAACACTTCAAAAAATATACTTTTTTTTCTACAAATATTAAAATACTTTTTTTCATACTTTGTTGACTCACTCTGATATTAAAATTTCGTATTCTAACTTCAAAACACTTCAAAAAATATACTTTTTTTTCTACAAATATTAACCTACTTTTTTTCATACTTTGTTGACTCACTCTGATATTAAAATTTCGTATTCTAACTTCAAAACACTTCAAAAAATATACTTTTTTTATCTACAAATATTAAAATACTTTTTTTCATACTTTGTTGACTCACTCTGATATTAAAATTTCGTATTCTCACTTCAAAACACTTCAAAAAATATACTTTTTTTATCTACAAATATTAACCTACTTTTTTTCATACTTTGTTGACTCACTCTGATATTAAAATTTCGTATTCTAACTTCAAAACACTTCAAAAAATATACTTTTTTTATCTACAAATATTAAAATACTTTTTTTCATACTTTGTTGACTCACTCTGATATTAAAATTTCGTATTCTAACTTCAAAACACTTCAAAAAATATACTTTTTTTTCTACAAATATTAACCTACTTTTTTTCATACTTTGTTGACTCACTCTGATATTAAAATTTCGTATTCTAACTTCAAAACACTTCAAAAAATATACTTTTTTTATCTACAAATATTAAAATACTTTTTTTCATACTTTGTTGACTCACTCTGATATTAAAATTTCGTATTCTCACTTCAAAACACTTCAAAAAATATACTTTTTTATATAAATATATTAACTACTTTTTTTCATACTTTGTTGACTCACTCTGATATTAAAATTTCGTATTCTAACTTCAAAACACTTCAAAAAATATACTTTTTTTTCTACAAATATTAAAATACTTTTTTTCATACTTTGTTGACTCACTCTGATATTAAAATTTCGTATTCTCACTTCAAAACACTTCAAAAAATATACTTTTTTTTCTACAAATATTAACCTACTTTTTTTCATACTTTGTTGACTCACTCTGATATTAAAATTTCGTATTCTAACTTCAAAACACTTCAAAAAATATACTTTTTTTATCTACAAATATTAAAATACTTTTTTTCATACTTTGTTGACTCACTCTGATATTAAAATTTCGTATTCTAACTTCAAAACACTTCAAAAAATATACTTTTTTTATCTACAAATATTAAAATACTTTTTTTCATACTTTGTTGACTCACTCTGATATTAAAATTTCGTATTCTCACTTCAAAACACTTCAAAAATATACTTTTTTTTCTACAAATATTAACCTACTTTTTTTCATACTTTGTTGACTCACTCTGATATTAAAATTTCGTATTCTAACTTCAAAACACTTCAAAAAATATACTTTTTTTATCTACAAATATTAAAATACTTTTTTTCATACTTTGTTGACTCACTCTGATATTAAAATTTCGTATTCTCACTTCAAAACACTTCAAAAAATATACTTTTTTTATCTACAAATATTAAAATACTTTTTTTCATACTTTGTTGACTCACTCTGCTATTAAAATTTCGCATTCTCACTTCAAAACACTTCAAAAATATACTTTTTTTTCTACAAATATTAACCTACTTTTTTTCATACTTTGTTGACTCACTCTGATATTAAAATTTCGTATTCTAACTTCAAAACACTTCAAAAAATATACTTTTTTTATCTACAAATATTAAAATACTTTTTTTCATACTTTGTTGACTCACTCTGCTATTAAAATTTCGTATTCTAACTTCAAAACACTTCAAAAAATATACTTTTTTTATCTACAAATATTAACCTACTTTTTTTCATACTTTGTTGACTCACTCTGATATTAAAATTTCGTATTCTCACTTCAAAACACTTCAAAAAATATACTTTTTTTATCTACAAATATTAAAATACTTTTTTTCATACTTTGTTGACTCACTCTGATATTAAAATTTCGCATTCTCACTTCAAAACACTTCAAAAAATATACTTTTTTTATCTACAAATATTAAAATACTTTTTTTCATACTTTGTTGACTCACTCTGATATTAAAATTTCGTATTCTAACTTCAAAACACTTCAAAAAATATACTTTTTTTATCTACAAATATTAAAATACTTTTTTTCATACTTTGTTGACTCACTCTGCTATTAAAATTTCGCATTCTCACTTCAAAACACTTCAAAAAATATACTTTTTTTATCTACAAATATTAAAATACTTTTTTTCATACTTTGTTGACTCACTCTGATATTAAAATTTCGTATTCTCACTTCAAAACACTTCAAAAAATATACTTTTTTTTCTACAAATATTAACCTACTTTTTTTCATACTTTGTTGACTCACTCTGATATTAAAATTTCGTATTCTAACTTCAAAACACTTCAAAAAATATACTTTTTTTTCTACAAATATTAACCTACTTTTTTTCATACTTTGTTGACTCACTCTGATATTAAAATTTCGTATTCTAACTTCAAAACACTTCAAAAAATATACTTTTTTTATCTACAAATATTAAAATACTTTTTTTCATACTTTGTTGACTCACTCTGATATTAAAATTTCGTATTCTCACTTCAAAACACTTCAAAAATATACTTTTTTTTCTACAAATATTAACCTACTTTTTTTCATACTTTGTTGACTCACTCTGATATTAAAATTTCGTATTCTAACTTCAAAACACTTCAAAAAATATACTTTTTTTATCTACAAATATTAAAATACTTTTTTTCATACTTTGTTGACTCACTCTGATATTAAAATTTCGTATTCTCACTTCAAAACACTTCAAAAAATATACTTTTTTTATCTACAAATATTAAAATACTTTTTTTCATACTTTGTTGACTCACTCTGCTATTAAAATTTCGCATTCTCACTTCAAAACACTTCAAAAATATACTTTTTTTTCTACAAATATTAACCTACTTTTTTTCATACTTTGTTGACTCACTCTGATATTAAAATTTCGTATTCTAACTTCAAAACACTTCAAAAAATATACTTTTTTTATCTACAAATATTAAAATACTTTTTTTCATACTTTGTTGACTCACTCTGCTATTAAAATTTCGTATTCTAACTTCAAAACACTTCAAAAAATATACTTTTTTTATCTACAAATATTAACCTACTTTTTTTCATACTTTGTTGACTCACTCTGATATTAAAATTTCGTATTCTCACTTCAAAACACTTCAAAAAATATACTTTTTTTATCTACAAATATTAAAATACTTTTTTTCATACTTTGTTGACTCACTCTGATATTAAAATTTCGCATTCTCACTTCAAAACACTTCAAAAAATATACTTTTTTTATCTACAAATATTAAAATACTTTTTTTCATACTTTGTTGACTCACTCTGATATTAAAATTTCGTATTCTAACTTCAAAACACTTCAAAAAATATACTTTTTTTTTCTACAAATATTAAAATACTTTTTTTCATACTTTGTTGACTCACTCTGATATTAAAATTTCGTATTCTCACTTCAAAACACTTCAAAAAATATACTTTTTTTATCTACAAATATTAAAATACTTTTTTTCATACTTTGTTGACTCACTCTGATATTAAAATTTCGTATTCTAACTTCAAAACACTTCAAAAAATATACTTTTTTATATAAATATATTAACCTACTTTTTTTCATACTTTGTTGACTCACTCTGATATTAAAATTTCGTATTCTAACTTCAAAACACTTCAAAAAATATACTTTTTTTTCTACAAATATTAAAATACTTTTTTTCATACTTTGTTGACTCACTCTGATATTAAAATTTCGTATTCTAACTTCAAAACACTTCAAAAAATATACTTTTTTTATCTACAAATATTAACCTACTTTTTTTCATACTTTGTTGACTCACTCTGATATTAAAATTTCGTATTCTAACTTCAAAACACTTCAAAAAATATACTTTTTTTATCTACAAATATTAAAATACTTTTTTTCATACTTTGTTGACTCACTCTGATATTAAAATTTCGTATTCTCACTTCAAAACACTTCAAAAAATATACTTTTTTTATCTACAAATATTAAAATACTTTTTTTCATACTTTGTTGACTCACTCTGATATTAAAATTTCGTATTCTCACTTCAAAACACTTCAAAAAATATACTTTTTTTATCTACAAATATTAACCTACTTTTTTTCATACTTTGTTGACTCACTCTGATATTAAAATTTCGTATTCTAACTTCAAAACACTTCAAAAAATATACTTTTTTTTCTACAAATATTAAAATACTTTTTTTATACTTTGTTGACTCACTCTGATATTAAAATTTCGTATTCTCACTTCAAAACACTTCAAAAAATATACTTTTTTATATAAATATATTAACCTACTTTTTTTCATACTTTGTTGACTCACTCTGATATTAAAATTTCGCATTCTCACTTCAAAACACTTCAAAAAATATACTTTTTTTATCTACAAATATTAAAATACTTTTTTTCATACTTTGTTGACTCACTCTGATATTAAAATTTCGTATTCTCACTTCAAAACACTTCAAAAAATATACTTTTTTTATCTACAAATATTAAAATACTTTTTTTCATACTTTGTTGACTCACTCTGATATTAAAATTTCGTATTCTAACTTCAAAACACTTCAAAAAATATACTTTTTTTATCTACAAATATTAACCTACTTTTTTTCATACTTTGTTGACTCACTCTGATATTAAAATTTCGTATTCTAACTTCAAAACACTTCAAAAAATATACTTTTTTTATCTACAAATATTAAAATACTTTTTTTCATACTTTGTTGACTCACTCTGATATTAAAATTTCGCATTCTCACTTCAAAACACTTCAAAAAATATACTTTTTTTTTCTACAAATATTAAAATACTTTTTTTCATACTTTGTTGACTCACTCTGATATTAAAATTTCGTATTCTCACTTCAAAACACTTCAAAAAATATACTTTTTTTATCTACAAATATTAAAATACTTTTTTTCATACTTTGTTGACTCACTCTGATATTAAAATTTCGTATTCTAACTTCAAAACACTTCAAAAAATATACTTTTTTTATCTACAAATATTAACCTACTTTTTTTCATACTTTGTTGACTCACTCTGATATTAAAATTTCGTATTCTAACTTCAAAACACTTCAAAAAATATACTTTTTTATATAAATATATTAACTACTTTTTTTCATACTTTGTTGACTCACTCTGATATTAAAATTTCGTAAGCTAACTTCAAAACACTTCAAAAAATATACTTTTTTTTCTACAAATATTAAAATACTTTTTTTCATACTTTGTTGACTCACTCTGATATTAAAATTTCGTATTCTCACTTCAAAACACTTCAAAAAATATACTTTTTTTATCTACAAATATTAAAATACTTTTTTTCATACTTTGTTGACTCACTCTGATATTAAAATTTCGTATTCTCACTTCAAAACACTTCAAAAAATATACTTTTTTTATCTACAAATATTAAAATACTTTTTTTCATACTTTGTTGACTCACTCTGATATTAAAATTTCGTATTCTAACTTCAAAACACTTCAAAAAATATACTTTTTTTATCTACAAATATTAAAATACTTTTTTTCATACTTTGTTGACTCACTCTGATATTAAAATTTCGTATTCTCACTTCAAAACACTTCAAAAAATATACTTTTTTTTCTACAAATATTAACCTACTTTTTTTCATACTTTGTTGACTCACTCTGATATTAAAATTTCGTATTCTCACTTCAAAACACTTCAAAAATATACTTTTTTTATCTACAAATATTAAAATACTTTTTTTCATACTTTGTTGACTCACTCTGATATTAAAATTTCGTATTCTAACTTCAAAACACTTCAAAAAATATACTTTTTTTTTCTACAAATATTAAAATACTTTTTTTCATACTTTGTTGACTCACTCTGATATTAAAATTTCGTATTCTAACTTCAAAACACTTCAAAAAATATACTTTTTTTATCTACAAATATTAAAATACTTTTTTTCATACTTTGTTGACTCACTCTGATATTAAAATTTCGTATTCTAACTTCAAAACACTTCAAAAAATATACTTTTTTTTCTACAAATATTAAAATACTTTTTTTCATACTTTGTTGACTCACTCTGATATTAAAATTTCGTATTCTCACTTCAAAACACTTCAAAAAATATACTTTTTTATATAAATATATTAACCTACTTTTTTTCATACTTTGTTGACTCACTCTGATATTAAAATTTCGCATTCTCACTTCAAAACACTTCAAAAAATATACTTTTTTTATCTACAAATATTAAAATACTTTTTTTCATACTTTGTTGACTCACTCTGATATTAAAATTTCGTATTCTCACTTCAAAACACTTCAAAAAATATACTTTTTTTATCTACAAATATTAAAATACTTTTTTTCATACTTTGTTGACTCACTCTGATATTAAAATTTCGTATTCTAACTTCAAAACACTTCAAAAAATATACTTTTTTTATCTACAAATATTAACCTACTTTTTTTCATACTTTGTTGACTCACTCTGATATTAAAATTTCGTATTCTCACTTCAAAACACTTCAAAAAATATACTTTTTTATATAAATATATTAACTACTTTTTTTCATACTTTGTTGACTCACTCTGATATTAAAATTTCGTAAGCTAACTTCAAAACACTTCAAAAAATATACTTTTTTTTCTACAAATATTAAAATACTTTTTTTCATACTTTGTTGACTCACTCTGATATTAAAATTTCGTATTCTCACTTCAAAACACTTCAAAAAATATACTTTTTTATATAAATATATTAAAATACTTTTTTTCATACTTTGTTGACTCACTCTGATATTAAAATTTCGTATTCTCACTTCAAAACACTTCAAAAAATATACTTTTTTTATCTACAAATATTAAAATACTTTTTTTCATACTTTGTTGACTCACTCTGATATTAAAATTTCGTATTCTCACTTCAAAACACTTCAAAAAATATACTTTTTTTTTCTACAAATATTAAAATACTTTTTTTCATACTTTGTTGACTCACTCTGATATTAAAATTTCGTATTTTCACTTCAAAACACTTCAAAAAATATACTTTTTTTATCTACAAATATTAACCTACTTTTTTTCATACTTTGTTGACTCACTCTGATATTAAAATTTCGTATTCTCACTTCAAAACACTTCAAAAAATATACTTTTTTATATAAATATATTAACCTACTTTTTTTCATACTTTGTTGACTCACTCTGATATTAAAATTTCGTATTCTCACTTCAAAACACTTCAAAAAATATACTTTTTTTATCTACAAATATTAAAATACTTTTTTTCATACTTTGTTGACTCACTCTGATATTAAAATTTCGTATTCTAACTTCAAAACACTTCAAAAAATATACTTTTTTTTTCTACAAATATTAACTTACTTTTTTTCATACTTTGTTGACTCACTCTGATATTAAAATTTCGTATTCTAACTTCAAAACACTTCAAAAAATATACTTTTTTTATCTACAAATATTAACCTACTTTTTTTCATACTTTGTTGACTCACTCTGATATTAAAATTTCGTATTCTAACTTCAAAACACTTCAAAAAATATACTTTTTTTTCTACAAATATTAAAATACTTTTTTTCATACTTTGTTGACTCACTCTGATATTAAAATTTCGTATTCTCACTTCAAAACACTTCAAAAAATATACTTTTTTTTCTACAAATATTAAAATACTTTTTTTCATACTTTGTTGACTCACTCTGATATTAAAATTTCGCATTCTCACTTCAAAACACTTCAAAAAATATACTTTTTTTTTCTACAAATATTAAAATACTTTTTTTCATACTTTGTTGACTCACTCTGATATTAAAATTTCGTATTCTCACTTCAAAACACTTCAAAAAATATACTTTTTTTATCTACAAATATTAAAATACTTTTTTTCATACTTTGTTGACTCACTCTGATATTAAAATTTCGTATTCTAACTTCAAAACACTTCAAAAAATATACTTTTTTTTTCTACAAATATTAAAATACTTTTTTTCATACTTTGTTGACTCACTCTGATATTAAAATTTCGCATTCTCACTTCAAAACACTTCAAAAAATATACTTTTTTTATCTACAAATATTAAAATACTTTTTTTCATACTTTGTTGACTCACTCTGATATTAAAATTTCGTATTCTAACTTCAAAACACTTCAAAAAATATACTTTTTTTTTCTACAAATATTAAAATACTTTTTTTCATACTTTGTTGACTCACTCTGATATTAAAATTTCGTATTCTAACTTCAAAACACTTCAAAAAATATACTTTTTTTTTCTACAAATATTAAAATACTTTTTTTCATACTTTGTTGACTCACTCTGATATTAAAATTTCGCATTCTCACTTCAAAACACTTCAAAAAATATACTTTTTTTATCTACAAATATTAACCTACTTTTTTTCATACTTTGTTGACTCACTCTGATATTAAAATTTCGTATTCTCACTTCAAAACACTTCAAAAAATATACTTTTTTTATCTACAAATATTAAAATACTTTTTTTCATACTTTGTTGACTCACTCTGATATTAAAATTTCGTATTCTAACTTCAAAACACTTCAAAAAATATACTTTTTTTTTCTACAAATATTAAAATACTTTTTTTCATACTTTGTTGACTCACTCTGATATTAAAATTTCGTATTTTCACTTCAAAACACTTCAAAAAATATACTTTTTTTATCTACAAATATTAACCTACTTTTTTTCATACTTTGTTGACTCACTCTGATATTAAAATTTCGTATTCTCACTTCAAAACACTTCAAAAAATATACTTTTTTTTTCTACAAATATTAACCTACTTTTTTTCATACTTTGTTGACTCACTCTGATATTAAAATTTCGTATTCTAACTTCAAAACACTTCAAAAAATATACTTTTTTTATCTACAAATATTAAAATACTTTTTTTCATACTTTGTTGACTCACTCTGATATTAAAATTTCGTATTCTCACTTCAAAACACTTCAAAAAATATACTTTTTTTATCTACAAATATTAACCTACTTTTTTTCATACTTTGTTGACTCACTCTGATATTAAAATTTCGTATTCTCACTTCAAAACACTTCAAAAAATATACTTTTTTTATCTACAAATATTAAAATACTTTTTTTCATACTTTGTTGACTCACTCTGATATTAAAATTTCGTATTCTCACTTCAAAACACTTCAAAAAATATACTTTTTTTTCTACAAATATTAACCTACTTTTTTTCATACTTTGTTGACTCACTCTGATATTAAAATTTCGTATTCTCACTTCAAAACACTTCAAAAAATATACTTTTTTTATCTACAAATATTAAAATACTTTTTTTCATACTTTGTTGACTCACTCTGATATTAAAATTTCGTATTCTCACTTCAAAACACTTCAAAAAATATACTTTTTTTATCTACAAATATTAAAATACTTTTTTTCATACTTTGTTGACTCACTCTGATATTAAAATTTCGTATTCTAACTTCAAAACACTTCAAAAAATATACTTTTTTTATCTACAAATATTAACCTACTTTTTTTCATACTTTGTTGACTCACTCTGATATTAAAATTTCGTATTCTCACTTCAAAACACTTCAAAAAATATACTTTTTTTATCTACAAATATTAACCTACTTTTTTTCATACTTTGTTGACTCACTCTGATATTAAAATTTCGTATTCTCACTTCAAAACACTTCAAAAAATATACTTTTTTTATCTACAAATATTAAAATACTTTTTTTCATACTTTGTTGACTCACTCTGATATTAAAATTTCGTATTCTCACTTCAAAACACTTCAAAAAATATACTTTTTTTATCTACAAATATTAACCTACTTTTTTTCATACTTTGTTGACTCACTCTGATATTAAAATTTCGTATTCTCACTTCAAAACACTTCAAAAAATATACTTTTTTTATCTACAAATATTAAAATACTTTTTTTCATACTTTGTTGACTCACTCTGATATTAAAATTTCGTATTCTAACTTCAAAACACTTCAAAAAATATACTTTTTTTATCTACAAATATTAAAATACTTTTTTTCATACTTTGTTGACTCACTCTGATATTAAAATTTCGCATTCTCACTTCAAAACACTTCAAAAATATACTTTTTTTATCTACAAATATTAAAATACTTTTTTTCATACTTTGTTGACTCACTCTGATATTAAAATTTCGTATTCTCACTTCAAAACACTTCAAAAAATATACTTTTTTTATCTACAAATATTAAAATACTTTTTTTCATACTTTGTTGACTCACTCTGATATTAAAATTTCGTATTCTAACTTCAAAACACTTCAAAAAATATACTTTTTTTATCTACAAATATTAACCTACTTTTTTTCATACTTTGTTGACTCACTCTGATATTAAAATTTCGTATTCTCACTTCAAAACACTTCAAAAAATATACTTTTTTTATCTACAAATATTAACCTACTTTTTTTCATACTTTGTTGACTCACTCTGATATTAAAATTTCGTATTCTCACTTCAAAACACTTCAAAAAATATACTTTTTTTATCTACAAATATTAAAATACTTTTTTTCATACTTTGTTGACTCACTCTGATATTAAAATTTCGTATTCTCACTTCAAAACACTTCAAAAAATATACTTTTTTTTCTACAAATATTAACCTACTTTTTTTCATACTTTGTTGACTCACTCTGATATTAAAATTTCGTATTTTCACTTCAAAACACTTCAAAAAATATACTTTTTTTATCTACAAATATTAACCTACTTTTTTTCATACTTTGTTGACTCACTCTGATATTAAAATTTCGTATTCTCACTTCAAAACACTTCAAAAAATATACTTTTTTTATCTACAAATATTAAAATACTTTTTTTCATACTTTGTTGACTCACTCTGATATTAAAATTTCGTATTCTCACTTCAAAACACTTCAAAAAATATACTTTTTTTATCTACAAATATTAACCTACTTTTTTTCATACTTTGTTGACTCACTCTGATATTAAAATTTCGTATTCTCACTTCAAAACACTTCAAAAAATATACTTTTTTTATCTACAAATATTAACCTACTTTTTTTCATACTTTGTTGACTCACTCTGATATTAAAATTTCGTATTCTCACTTCAAAACACTTCAAAAAATATACTTTTTTTATCTACAAATATTAAAATACTTTTTTTCATACTTTGTTGACTCACTCTGATATTAAAATTTCGTATTCTAACTTCAAAACACTTCAAAAAATATACTTTTTTTATCTACAAATATTAACCTACTTTTTTTCATACTTTGTTGACTCACTCTGATATTAAAATTTCGTATTCTCACTTCAAAACACTTCAAAAAATATACTTTTTTTATCTACAAATATTAACCTACTTTTTTTCATACTTTGTTGACTCACTCTGATATTAAAATTTCGTATTCTCACTTCAAAACACTTCAAAAAATATACTTTTTTTATCTACAAATATTAAAATACTTTTTTTCATACTTTGTTGACTCACTCTGATATTAAAATTTCGTATTCTCACTTCAAAACACTTCAAAAAATATACTTTTTTTATCTACAAATATTAACCTACTTTTTTTCATACTTTGTTGACTCACTCTGATATTAAAATTTCGTATTCTCACTTCAAAACACTTCAAAAAATATACTTTTTTTTTCTACAAATATTAAAATACTTTTTTTCATACTTTGTTGACTCACTCTGATATTAAAATTTCGTATTCTAACTTCAAAACACTTCAAAAAATATACTTTTTTTATCTACAAATATTAAAATACTTTTTTTCATACTTTGTTGACTCACTCTGATATTAAAATTTCGTATTCTCACTTCAAAACACTTCAAAAATATACTTTTTTTATCTACAAATATTAAAATACTTTTTTTCATACTTTGTTGACTCACTCTGATATTAAAATTTCGTATTCTCACTTCAAAACACTTCAAAAAATATACTTTTTTTATCTACAAATATTAAAATACTTTTTTTCATACTTTGTTGACTCACTCTGATATTAAAATTTCGTATTCTCACTTCAAAACACTTCAAAAAATATACTTTTTTTTCTACAAATATTAAAATACTTTTTTTCATACTTTGTTGACTCACTCTGATATTAAAATTTCGTATTTTCACTTCAAAACACTTCAAAAAATATACTTTTTTTATCTACAAATATTAACCTACTTTTTTTCATACTTTGTTGACTCACTCTGATATTAAAATTTCGTATTCTCACTTCAAAACACTTCAAAAAATATACTTTTTTATATAAATATATTAACCTACTTTTTTTCATACTTTGTTGACTCACTCTGATATTAAAATTTCGTATTCTCACTTCAAAACACTTCAAAAAATATACTTTTTTTATCTACAAATATTAAAATACTTTTTTTCATACTTTGTTGACTCACTCTGATATTAAAATTTCGTATTCTAACTTCAAAACACTTCAAAAAATATACTTTTTTATATAAATATATTAACCTACTTTTTTTCATACTTTGTTGACTCACTCTGATATTAAAATTTCGTATTCTCACTTCAAAACACTTCAAAAAATATACTTTTTTTATCTACAAATATTAAAATACTTTTTTTCATACTTTGTTGACTCACTCTGATATTAAAATTTCGTATTCTCACTTCAAAACACTTCAAAAAATATACTTTTTTTATCTACAAATATTAAAATACTTTTTTTCATACTTTGTTGACTCACTCTGATATTAAAATTTCGTATTTTCACTTCAAAACACTTCAAAAAATATACTTTTTTTATCTACAAATATTAACCTACTTTTTTTCATACTTTGTTGACTCACTCTGATATTAAAATTTCGTATTCTCACTTCAAAACACTTCAAAAAATATACTTTTTTTATCTACAAATATTAAAATACTTTTTTTCATACTTTGTTGACTCACTCTGATATTAAAATTTCGTATTCTCACTTCAAAACACTTCAAAAAATATACTTTTTTTATCTACAAATATTAACCTACTTTTTTTCATACTTTGTTGACTCACTCTGATATTAAAATTTCGTATTCTAACTTCAAAACACTTCAAAAAATATACTTTTTTTATCTACAAATATTAAAATACTTTTTTTCATACTTTGTTGACTCACTCTGATATTAAAATTTCGTATTCTAACTTCAAAACACTTCAAAAAATATACTTTTTTTATCTACAAATATTAAAATACTTTTTTTCATACTTTGTTGACTCACTCTGATATTAAAATTTCGTATTCTAACTTCAAAACACTTCAAAAAATATACTTTTTTTATCTACAAATATTAAAATACTTTTTTTCATACTTTGTTGACTCACTCTGATATTAAAATTTCGCATTCTCACTTCAAAACACTTCAAAAAATATACTTTTTTTATCTACAAATATTAAAATACTTTTTTTCATACTTTGTTGACTCACTCTGATATTAAAATTTCGTATTCTCACTTCAAAACACTTCAAAAAATATACTTTTTTTATCTACAAATATTAACCTACTTTTTTTCATACTTTGTTGACTCACTCTGATATTAAAATTTCGTATTCTAACTTCAAAACACTTCCAAAAATATACTTTTTTTTTCTACAAATATTAAAATACTTTTTTTCATACTTTGTTGACTCACTCTGATATTAAAATTTCGCATTCTCACTTCAAAACACTTCAAAAAATATACTTTTTTATATAAATATATTAACCTACTTTTTTTCATACTTTGTTGACTCACTCTGATATTAAAATTTCGTATTCTCACTTCAAAACACTTCAAAAAATATACTTTTTTTATCTACAAATATTAAAATACTTTTTTTCATACTTTGTTGACTCACTCTGATATTAAAATTTCGTATTCTAACTTCAAAACACTTCAAAAAATATACTTTTTTTTTCTACAAATATTAAAATACTTTTTTTCATACTTTGTTGACTCACTCTGATATTAAAATTTCGCATTCTCACTTCAAAACACTTCAAAAAATATACTTTTTTTATCTACAAATATTAAAATACTTTTTTTCATACTTTGTTGACTCACTCTGATATTAAAATTTCGTATTTTCACTTCAAAACACTTCAAAAAATATACTTTTTTTATCTACAAATATTAACCTACTTTTTTTCATACTTTGTTGACTCACTCTGATATTAAAATTTCGCATTCTCACTTCAAAACACTTCAAAAAATATACTTTTTTTTTCTACAAATATTAAAATACTTTTTTTCATACTTTGTTGACTCACTCTGATATTAAAATTTCGTATTCTCACTTCAAAACACTTCAAAAAATATACTTTTTTTATCTACAAATATTAACCTACTTTTTTTCATACTTTGTTGACTCACTCTGATATTAAAATTTCGTATTCTCACTTCAAAACACTTCAAAAAATATACTTTTTTTATCTACAAATATTAAACTACTTTTTTTCATACTTTGTTGACTCACTCTGATATTAAAATTTCGCATTCTCACTTCAAAACACTTCAAAAAATATACTTTTTTTTTCTACAAATATTAAAATACTTTTTTTCATACTTTGTTGACTCACTCTGATATTAAAATTTCGTATTTTCACTTCAAAACACTTCAAAAAATATACTTTTTTTATCTACAAATATTAAAATACTTTTTTTCATACTTTGTTGACGCACTCTGATATTAAAATTTCGCATTCTCACTTCAAAACACTTCAAAAAATATACTTTTTTTATCTACAAATATTAAAATACTTTTTTTCATACTTTGTTGACTCACTCTGATATTAAAATTTCGCATTTTCACTTCAAAACACTTCAAAAAATATACTTTTTTTATCTACAAATATTAACCTACTTTTTTTCATACTTTGTTGACTCACTCTGATATTAAAATTTCGTATTCTCACTTCAAAACACTTCAAAAAATATACTTTTTTTATCTACAAATATTAAAATACTTTTTTTCATACTTTGTTGACTCACTCTGATATTAAAATTTCGTATTCTCACTTCAAAACACTTCAAAAAATATACTTTTTTTTTCTACAAATATTAAAATACTTTTTTTCATACTTTGTTGACTCACTCTGATATTAAAATTTCGTATTCTAACTTCAAAACACTTCAAAAAATATACTTTTTTTATCTACAAATATTAAAATACTTTTTTTCATACTTTGTTGACTCACTCTGATATTAAAATTTCGTATTCTAACTTCAAAACACTTCAAAAAATATACTTTTTTTATCTACAAATATTAAAATACTTTTTTTCATACTTTGTTGACTCACTCTGATATTAAAATTTCGCATTCTCACTTCAAAACACTTCAAAAAATATACTTTTTTTATCTACAAATATTAAAATACTTTTTTTCATACTTTGTTGACTCACTCTGATATTAAAATTTCGTATTCTCACTTCAAAACACTTCAAAAAATATACTTTTTTTATCTACAAATATTAAAATACTTTTTTTCATACTTTGTTGACTCACTCTGATATTAAAATTTCGTATTCTCACTTCAAAACACTTCAAAAAATATACTTTTTTTATCTACAAATATTAAAATACTTTTTTTCATACTTTGTTGACTCACTCTGATATTAAAATTTCGTATTCTAACTTCAAAACACTTCAAAAAATATACTTTTTTTATCTACAAATATTAAAATACTTTTTTTCATACTTTGTTGACTCACTCTGATATTAAAATTTCGTATTCTAACTTCAAAACACTTCAAAAAATATACTTTTTTTATCTACAAATATTAAAATACTTTTTTTCATACTTTGTTGACTCACTCTGATATTAAAATTTCGTATTCTAACTTCAAAACACTTCAAAAAATATACTTTTTTTATCTACAAATATTAAAATACTTTTTTTCATACTTTGTTGACTCACTCTGATATTAAAATTTCGTATTCTCACTTCAAAACACTTCAAAAAATATACTTTTTTTTCTACAAATATTAAAATACTTTTTTTCATACTTTGTTGACTCACTCTGATATTAAAATTTCGTATTCTCACTTCAAAACACTTCAAAAAATATACTTTTTTATATAAATATATTAACCTACTTTTTTTCATACTTTGTTGACTCACTCTGATATTAAAATTTCGCATTCTCACTTCAAAACACTTCAAAAAATATACTTTTTTTATCTACAAATATTAAAATACTTTTTTTCATACTTTGTTGACTCACTCTGATATTAAAATTTCGCATTCTCACTTCAAAACACTTCAAAAAATATACTTTTTTTATCTACAAATATTAAAATACTTTTTTTCATACTTTGTTGACTCACTCTGATATTAAAATTTCGTATTCTCACTTCAAAACACTTCAAAAAATATACTTTTTTTATCTACAAATATTAAAATACTTTTTTTCATACTTTGTTGACTCACTCTGATATTAAAATTTCGTATTCTCACTTCAAAACACTTCAAAAAATATACTTTTTTTATCTACAAATATTAAAATACTTTTTTTCATACTTTGTTGACTCACTCTGATATTAAAATTTCGTATTCTCACTTCAAAACACTTCAAAAAATATACTTTTTTTATCTACAAATATTAACCTACTTTTTTTCATACTTTGTTGACTCACTCTGATATTAAAATTTCGTATTCTCACTTCAAAACACTTCAAAAAATATACTTTTTTTATCTACAAATATTAAAATACTTTTTTTCATACTTTGTTGACTCACTCTGATATTAAAATTTCGTATTCTCACTTCAAAACACTTCAAAAAATATACTTTTTTTATCTACAAATATTAAAATACTTTTTTTCATACTTTGTTGACTCACTCTGATATTAAAATTTCGTATTCTCACTTCAAAACACTTCAAAAAATATACTTTTTTTATCTACAAATATTAAAATACTTTTTTTCATACTTTGTTGACTCACTCTGATATTAAAATTTCGTATTCTCACTTCAAAACACTTCAAAAAATATACTTTTTTTATCTACAAATATTAAAATACTTTTTTTCATACTTTGTTGACGCACTCTGATATTAAAATTTCGTATTCTCACTTCAAAACACTTCAAAAAATATACTTTTTTTATCTACAAATATTAAAATACTTTTTTTCATACTTTGTTGACTCACTCTGATATTAAAATTTCGTATTTTCACTTCAAAACACTTCAAAAAATATACTTTTTTTATCTACAAATATTAACCTACTTTTTTTCATACTTTGTTGACTCACTCTGATATTAAAATTTCGTATTCTAACTTCAAAACACTTCAAAAAATATACTTTTTTTATCTACAAATATTAAAATACTTTTTTTCATACTTTGTTGACTCACTCTGATATTAAAATTTCGTATTCTCACTTCAAAACACTTCAAAAAATATACTTTTTTTATCTACAAATATTAAAATACTTTTTTTCATACTTTGTTGACTCACTCTGATATTAAAATTTCGTATTCTCACTTCAAAACACTTCAAAAAATATACTTTTTTTATCTACAAATATTAAAATACTTTTTTTCATACTTTGTTGACGCACTCTGATATTAAAATTTCGTATTCTCACTTCAAAACACTTCAAAAAATATACTTTTTTTATCTACAAATATTAAAATACTTTTTTTCATACTTTGTTGACTCACTCTGATATTAAAATTTCGTATTTTCACTTCAAAACACTTCAAAAAATATACTTTTTTTATCTACAAATATTAACCTACTTTTTTTCATACTTTGTTGACTCACTCTGATATTAAAATTTCGTATTCTAACTTCAAAACACTTCAAAAAATATACTTTTTTTATCTACAAATATTAAAATACTTTTTTTCATACTTTGTTGACTCACTCTGATATTAAAATTTCGTATTCTCACTTCAAAACACTTCAAAAAATATACTTTTTTTATCTACAAATATTAAAATACTTTTTTTCATACTTTGTTGACTCACTCTGATATTAAAATTTCGTATTCTAACTTCAAAACACTTCAAAAAATATACTTTTTTTATCTACAAATATTAAAATACTTTTTTTCATACTTTGTTGACTCACTCTGATATTAAAATTTCGTATTCTAACTTCAAAACACTTCAAAAAATATACTTTTTTTATCTACAAATATTAAAATACTTTTTTTCATACTTTGTTGACTCACTCTGATATTAAAATTTCGTATTCTCACTTCAAAACACTTCAAAAAATATACTTTTTTTTCTACAAATATTAAAATACTTTTTTTCATACTTTGTTGACTCACTCTGATATTAAAATTTCGTATTCTCACTTCAAAACACTTCAAAAAATATACTTTTTTATATAAATATATTAACCTACTTTTTTTCATACTTTGTTGACTCACTCTGATATTAAAATTTCGCATTCTCACTTCAAAACACTTCAAAAAATATACTTTTTTTATCTACAAATATTAAAATACTTTTTTTCATACTTTGTTGACTCACTCTGATATTAAAATTTCGCATTCTCACTTCAAAACACTTCAAAAAATATACTTTTTTTATCTACAAATATTAAAATACTTTTTTTCATACTTTGTTGACTCACTCTGATATTAAAATTTCGTATTCTCACTTCAAAACACTTCAAAAAATATACTTTTTTTATCTACAAATATTAAAATACTTTTTTTCATACTTTGTTGACTCACTCTGATATTAAAATTTCGTATTCTCACTTCAAAACACTTCAAAAAATATACTTTTTTTTCTACAAATATTAAAATACTTTTTTTCATACTTTGTTGACTCACTCTGATATTAAAATTTCGTATTCTAACTTCAAAACACTTCAAAAAATATACTTTTTTTATCTACAAATATTAAAATACTTTTTTTCATACTTTGTTGACTCACTCTGATATTAAAATTTCGTATTCTAACTTCAAAACACTTCAAAAAATATACTTTTTTTATCTACAAATATTAAAATACTTTTTTTCATACTTTGTTGACTCACTCTGATATTAAAATTTCGTATTCTAACTTCAAAACACTTCAAAAAATATACTTTTTTTATCTACAAATATTAAAATACTTTTTTTCATACTTTGTTGACTCACTCTGATATTAAAATTTCGTATTCTAACTTCAAAACACTTCAAAAAATATACTTTTTTTATCTACAAATATTAAAATACTTTTTTTCATACTTTGTTGACTCACTCTGATATTAAAATTTCGTATTCTAACTTCAAAACACTTCAAAAAATATACTTTTTTTATCTACAAATATTAAAATACTTTTTTTCATACTTTGTTGACTCACTCTGATATTAAAATTTCGTATTCTCACTTCAAAACACTTCAAAAAATATACTTTTTTTATCTACAAATATTAAAATACTTTTTTTCATACTTTGTTGACTCACTCTGATATTAAAATTTCGTATTCTCACTTCAAAACACTTCAAAAAATATACTTTTTTATATAAATATTAACCTACTTTTTTTCATACTTTGTTGACTCACTCTGATATTAAAATTTCGTATTCTCACTTCAAAACACTTCAAAAAATATACTTTTTTTATCTACAAATATTAAAATACTTTTTTTCATACTTTGTTGACTCACTCTGATATTAAAATTTCGTATTCTAACTTCAAAACACTTCAAAAAATATACTTTTTTTTCTACAAATATTAAAATACTTTTTTTCATACTTTGTTGACTCACTCTGATATTAAAATTTCGTATTCTCACTTCAAAACACTTCAAAAAATATACTTTTTTTATCTACAAATATTAAAATACTTTTTTTCATACTTTGTTGACTCACTCTGATATTAAAATTTCGCATTCTCACTTCAAAACACTTCAAAAAATATACTTTTTTTATCTACAAATATTAAAATACTTTTTTTCATACTTTGTTGACTCACTCTGATATTAAAATTTCGTATTCTAACTTCAAAACACTTCAAAAAATATACTTTTTTTATCTACAAATATTAACTTACTTTTTTTCATACTTTGTTGACTCACTCTGATATTAAAATTTCGCATTCTCACTTCAAAAAACTTCAAAAAATATACTTTTTTTATCTACAAATATTAAAATACTTTTTTTCATACTTTGTTGACTCACTCTGATATTAAAATTTCGTATTCTCACTTCAAAACACTTCAAAAAATATACTTTTTTTATCTACAAATATTAAAATACTTTTTTTCATACTTTGTTGACTCACTCTGATATTAAAATTTCGTATTCTCACTTCAAAACACTTCAAAAAATATACTTTTTTTTCTACAAATATTAAAATACTTTTTTTCATACTTTGTTGACTCACTCTGATATTAAAATTTCGTATTCTAACTTCAAAACACTTCAAAAAATATACTTTTTTTTCTACAAATATTAAAATACTTTTTTTCATACTTTGTTGACTCACTCTGATATTAAAATTTCGTATTTTCACTTCAAAACACTTCAAAAAATATACTTTTTTTATCTACAAATATTAACTTACTTTTTTTCATACTTTGTTGACTCACTCTGATATTAAAATTTCGTATTCTCACTTCAAAACACTTCAAAAATATACTTTTTTTATCTACAAATATTAAAATACTTTTTTTCATACTTTGTTGACTCACTCTGATATTAAAATTTCGTATTTTCACTTCAAAACACTTCAAAAAATATACTTTTTTTATCTACAAATATTAACCTACTTTTTTTCATACTTTGTTGACTCACTCTGATATTAAAATTTCGTATTCTAACTTCAAAACACTTCAAAAAATATACTTTTTTTTCTACAAATATTAAAATACTTTTTTTCATACTTTGTTGACTCACTCTGATATTAAAATTTCGTATTCTAACTTCAAAACACTTCAAAAAATATACTTTTTTTATCTACAAATATTAACCTACTTTTTTTCATACTTTGTTGACTCACTCTGATATTAAAATTTCGTATTCTAACTTCAAAACACTTCAAAAAATATACTTTTTTTATCTACAAATATTAAAATACTTTTTTTCATACTTTGTTGACTCACTCTGATATTAAAATTTCGTATTCTCACTTCAAAACACTTCAAAAAATATACTTTTTTTATCTACAAATATTAAAATACTTTTTTTCATACTTTGTTGACTCACTCTGATATTAAAATTTCGTATTCTCACTTCAAAACACTTCAAAAAATATACTTTTTTTATCTACAAATATTAAAATACTTTTTTTCATACTTTGTTGACTCACTCTGATATTAAAATTTCGTATTTTCACTTCAAAACACTTCAAAAAATATACTTTTTTTATCTACAAATATTAAAATACTTTTTTTCATACTTTGTTGACTCACTCTGATATTAAAATTTCGTATTCTCACTTCAAAACACTTCAAAAAATATACTTTTTTTATCTACAAATATTAAAATACTTTTTTTCATACTTTGTTGACTCACTCTGATATTAAAATTTCGTATTCTAACTTCAAAACACTTCAAAAAATATACTTTTTTTTCTACAAATATTAACCTACTTTTTTCATACTTTGTTGACTCACTCTGATATTAAAATTTCGTATTCTCACTTCAAAACACTTCAAAAAATATACTTTTTTTATCTACAAATATTAACCTACTTTTTTTCATACTTTGTTGACTCACTCTGATATTAAAATTTCGTATTCTCACTTCAAAACACTTCAAAAATATACTTTTTTTATCTACAAATATTAAAATACTTTTTTTCATACTTTGTTGACTCACTCTGATATTAAAATTTCGTATTCTCACTTCAAAACACTTCAAAAAATATACTTTTTTTATCTACAAATATTAAAATACTTTTTTTCATACTTTGTTGACTCACTCTGATATTAAAATTTCGTATTTTCACTTCAAAACACTTCAAAAAATATACTTTTTTTATCTACAAATATTAACCTACTTTTTTTCATACTTTGTTGACTCACTCTGATATTAAAATTTCGTATTCTCACTTCAAAACACTTCAAAAAATATACTTTTTTTATCTACAAATATTAACCTACTTTTTTTCATACTTTGTTGACTCACTCTGATATTAAAATTTCGTATTCTAACTTCAAAACACTTCAAAAAATATACTTTTTTTTCTACAAATATTAAAATACTTTTTTTCATACTTTGTTGACTCACTCTGATATTAAAATTTCGTATTCTAACTTCAAAACACTTCAAAAAATATACTTTTTTTATCTACAAATATTAAAATACTTTTTTTCATACTTTGTTGACTCACTCTGATATTAAAATTTCGTATTCTCACTTCAAAACACTTCAAAAAATATACTTTTTTTATCTACAAATATTAAAATACTTTTTTTCATACTTTGTTGACTCACTCTGATATTAAAATTTCGTATTTTCACTTCAAAACACTTCAAAAAATATACTTTTTTTTTCTACAAATATTAAAATACTTTTTTTCATACTTTGTTGACTCACTCTGATATTAAAATTTCGTATTCTCACTTCAAAACACTTCAAAAAATATACTTTTTTTATCTACAAATATTAACCTACTTTTTTTCATACTTTGTTGACTCACTCTGATATTAAAATTTCGTATTCTCACTTCAAAACACTTCAAAAAATATACTTTTTTTATCTACAAATATTAAAATACTTTTTTTCATACTTTGTTGACTCACTCTGATATTAAAATTTCGTATTCTAACTTCAAAACACTTCAAAAAATATACTTTTTTTATCTACAAATATTAACCTACTTTTTTTCATACTTTGTTGACTCACTCTGATATTAAAATTTCGTATTTTCACTTCAAAACACTTCAAAAAATATACTTTTTTTTTCTACAAATATTAAAATACTTTTTTTCATACTTTGTTGACTCACTCTGATATTAAAATTTCGTATTCTAACTTCAAAACACTTCAAAAAATATACTTTTTTTTCTACAAATATTAACCTACTTTTTTTCATACTTTGTTGACTCACTCTGATATTAAAATTTCGTATTCTCACTTCAAAACACTTCAAAAAATATACTTTTTTTATCTACAAATATTAAAATACTTTTTTTCATACTTTGTTGACTCACTCTGATATTAAAATTTCGTATTTTCACTTCAAAACACTTCAAAAAATATACTTTTTTTATCTACAAATATTAAAATACTTTTTTTCATACTTTGTTGACTCACTCTGATATTAAAATTTCGTATTCTCACTTCAAAACACTTCAAAAAATATACTTTTTTTATCTACAAATATTAACCTACTTTTTTTCATACTTTGTTGACTCACTCTGATATTAAAATTTCGTATTCTAACTTCAAAACACTTCAAAAAATATACTTTTTTTATCTACAAATATTAAAATACTTTTTTTCATACTTTGTTGACTCACTCTGATATTAAAATTTCGTATTTTCACTTCAAAACACTTCAAAAAATATACTTTTTTTTCTACAAATATTAAAATACTTTTTTTCATACTTTGTTGACTCACTCTGATATTAAAATTTCGTATTCTCACTTCAAAACACTTCAAAAAATATACTTTTTTTATCTACAAATATTAACCTACTTTTTTTCATACTTTGTTGACTCACTCTGATATTAAAATTTCGTATTCTCACTTCAAAACACTTCAAAAAATATACTTTTTTTATCTACAAATATTAAAATACTTTTTTTCATACTTTGTTGACTCACTCTGATATTAAAATTTCGTATTCTAACTTCAAAACACTTCAAAAAATATACTTTTTTTATCTACAAATATTAACCTACTTTTTTTCATACTTTGTTGACTCACTCTGATATTAAAATTTCGTATTTTCACTTCAAAACACTTCAAAAAATATACTTTTTTTTCTACAAATATTAACCTACTTTTTTTCATACTTTGTTGACTCACTCTGATATTAAAATTTCGTATTCTCACTTCAAAACACTTCAAAAATATACTTTTTTTATCTACAAATATTAAAATACTTTTTTTCATACTTTGTTGACTCACTCTGATATTAAAATTTCGTATTCTCACTTCAAAACACTTCAAAAAATATACTTTTTTTTTCTACAAATATTAAAATACTTTTTTTCATACTTTGTTGACTCACTCTGATATTAAAATTTCGTATTCTAACTTCAAAACACTTCAAAAAATATACTTTTTTTATCTACAAATATTAAAATACTTTTTTTCATACTTTGTTGACTCACTCTGATATTAAAATTTCGTATTCTAACTTCAAAACACTTCAAAAAATATACTTTTTTTTTCTACAAATATTAAAATACTTTTTTTCATACTTTGTTGACTCACTCTGATATTAAAATTTCGTATTCTCACTTCAAAACACTTCAAAAAATATACTTTTTTTTCTACAAATATTAACCTACTTTTTTTCATACTTTGTTGACTCACTCTGATATTAAAATTTCGTATTCTCACTTCAAAACACTTCAAAAAATATACTTTTTTTATCTACAAATATTAACCTACTTTTTTTCATACTTTGTTGACTCACTCTGATATTAAAATTTCGTATTCTCACTTCAAAACACTTCAAAAAATATACTTTTTTTATCTACAAATATTAAAATACTTTTTTTCATACTTTGTTGACTCACTCTGATATTAAAATTTCGTATTCTCACTTCAAAACACTTCAAAAAATATACTTTTTTTATCTACAAATATTAAAATACTTTTTTTCATACTTTGTTGACTCACTCTGATATTAAAATTTCGTATTCTAACTTCAAAACACTTCAAAAAATATACTTTTTTTATCTACAAATATTAACCTACTTTTTTTCATACTTTGTTGACTCACTCTGATATTAAAATTTCGTATTCTAACTTCAAAACACTTCAAAAAATATACTTTTTTTATCTACAAATATTAAAATACTTTTTTTCATACTTTGTTGACTCACTCTGATATTAAAATTTCGTATTCTCACTTCAAAACACTTCAAAAATATACTTTTTTTATCTACAAATATTAAAATACTTTTTTTCATACTTTGTTGACTCACTCTGATATTAAAATTTCGTATTCTAACTTCAAAACACTTCAAAAAATATACTTTTTTTTCTACAAATATTAAAATACTTTTTTTCATACTTTGTTGACTCACTCTGATATTAAAATTTCGTATTCTAACTTCAAAACACTTCAAAAAATATACTTTTTTTATCTACAAATATTAAAATACTTTTTTTCATACTTTGTTGACTCACTCTGATATTAAAATTTCGTATTCTAACTTCAAAACACTTCAAAAAATATACTTTTTTTATCTACAAATATTAAAATACTTTTTTTCATACTTTGTTGACTCACTCTGATATTAAAATTTCGTATTCTAACTTCAAAACACTTCAAAAAATATACTTTTTTTATCTACAAATATTAACCTACTTTTTTTCATACTTTGTTGACTCACTCTGATATTAAAATTTCGTATTCTCACTTCAAAACACTTCAAAAAATATACTTTTTTTATCTACAAATATTAAAATACTTTTTTTCATACTTTGTTGACTCACTCTGATATTAAAATTTCGTATTCTAACTTCAAAACACTTCAAAAAATATACTTTTTTTATCTACAAATATTAACTTACTTTTTTTCATACTTTGTTGACTCACT
>CAMPDV010003160.1:0-46194 GCA_946699065.1 Loxodes magnus | reverse complement strand
TGCTTTTCTTATTCACTTTTCTTAGAAATCTTATATAGTTCTTAAAACTTTCAAATACATAAACTGATCTTCAGACTCTTTTACTTGCTTTTCTTATTCACTTTTCTTAGAAATCTTATATAGTTCTTAAAACTTTCAAATACATAAACTGATCTTCAGACTCTTTACTTGCTTTTCTTATTCACTTTTCTTAGAAATCTTATATAGTTCTTAAAACTTTCAAATACATAAACTGATCTTCAGACTCTTTTACTTGCTTTTCTTATTCACTTTTCTTAGAAATCCTATCATTCATTTAAACTTCTAGTTCATAAAACTTTCAAATACATAAACTGATCTTCAGACTCTTTTACTTGCTTTTCTTATTCACTTTTCTTAGAAATCCTATCATTCTTTTAAACTTCTAGTTCTTAAAACTTTCAAATACATAAACTGATCTTCAGACTCTTTTACTTGCTTTTCTTATTCACTTTTCTTAGAAATCCTATCATTCATTTAAACTTCTAGTTCATAAAACTTTCAAATACATAAACTGATCTTCAGACTCTTTTACTTGCTTTTCTTATTCACTTTTCTTAGAAATCTTATCATTCTTTTAAACTTTCAAACAGATAAACTGATCTTTAGACTCTTTTACTTGCTTTTCTTATTCACTTTTCTTAGAAATCCTATCATTCTTTTAAACTTCTAGTTCTTAAAACTTTCAAATACATAAACTGATCTTCAGACTCTTTTACTTGCTTTTCTTATTCACTTTTCTTAGAAATCCTATCATTCTTTTAAACTTCGAGTTCATAAAACTTTCAAATACATAAACTGATCTTCAGACTCTTTTACTTGCTTTTCTTATTCACTTTTCTTCGAAATCTTATCATTCTTTTAAACTTTCAAATACATAAACTGATCTTCAGACTCTTTTACTTGCTTTTCTTATTCACTTTTCTTAGAAATCTTATCATTCTTTTAAACTTCTAGTTCTTAAAACTTTCAAATACATAAACTGATCTTCAGACTCTTTTACTTGCTTTTCTTATTCACTTTTCTTAGAAATCTTATCTAGTTCTTAAAACTTTCAAATACATAAACTGATCTTCAGACTCTTTTACTTGCTTTTCTTATTCACTTTTCTTAGAAATCCTATCATTCTTTTAAACTTCTAGTTCATAAAACTTTCAAATACATAAACTGATCTTCAGACTCTTTTACTTGCTTTTCTTATTCACTTTTCTTAGAAATCTTATCATTCTTTTAAACTTCTAGTTCTTAAAACTTTCAAATACATAAACTGATCTTCAGACTCTTTTACTTGCTTTTCTTATTCACTTTTCTTAGAAATCTTATCATTCTTTTAAACTTCTAGTTCTTAAAACTTTCAAATACATAAACTGATCTTCAGACTCTTTTACTTGCTTTTCTTATTCACTTTTCTTAGAAATCTTATCATTCTTTTAAACTTCTAGTTCTTAAAACTTTCAAATACATAAACTGATCTTCAGACTCTTTTACTTGCTTTTCTTATTAACTTTTCTTAGAAATCCTATCATTCTTTTAAACTTCTAGTTCTTAAAACTTTCAAATACATAAACTGATCTTTAGACTCTTTTACTTGCTTTTCTTATTCACTTTTCTTAGAAATCCTATCATTCTTTTAAACTTCTAGTTCTTAAAACTTTCAAATACATAAACTGATCTTCAGACTCTTTTACTTGCTTTTCTTATTCACTTTTCTTAGAAATCTTATATAGTTCTTAAAACTTTCAAATACATAAACTGATCTTCAGACTCTTTTACTTGCTTTTCTTATTCACTTTTCTTAGAAATCCTATCATTCTTTTAAACTTCTAGTTCATAAAACTTTCAGATACATAAACTGATCTTCAGACTCTTTTACTTGCTTTTCTTATTCACTTTTCTTAGAAATCTTATCATTCTTTTAAACTTTCAAATACATAAACTGATCTTCAGACTCTTTTACTTGCTTTTCTTATTCACTTTTCTTAGAAATCCTATCATTCTTTTAAACTTCTAGTTCTTAAAACTTTCAAATACATAAACTGATCTTCAGACTCTTTTACTTGCTTTTCTTATTAACTTTTCTTAGAAATCCTATCATTCTTTTAAACTTCTAGTTCTTAAAACTTTCAAATACATAAACTGATCTTTAGACTCTTTTACTTGCTTTTCTTATTCACTTTTCTTAGAAATCCTATCATTCTTTTAAACTTCTAGTTCTTAAAACTTTCAAATACATAAACTGATCTTCAGACTCTTTTACTTGCTTTTCTTATTCACTTTTCTTAGAAAACTTATCTAGTTCTTAAAACTTTCAAATACATAAACTGATCTTCAGACTCTTTTACTTGCTTTTCTTATTCACTTTTCTTAGAAAACTTATCTAGTTCTTAAAACTTTCAAATACATAAACTGATCTTCAGACTCTTTTACTTGCTTTTCTTATTCACTTTTCTTAGAAATCTTATCTAGTTCTTAAAACTTTCAAATACATAAACTGATCTTCAGACTCTTTTACTTGCTTTTCTTATTCACTTTTCTTAGAAATCTTATCATTCTTTTAAACTTCTAGTTCTTAAAACTTTCAAATACATAAACTGATCTTTAGACTCTTTTACTTGCTTTTCTTATTCACTTTTCTTAGAAATCTTATCATTCTTTTAAACTTCTAGTTCTTAAAACTTTCAAATACATAAACTGATCTTCAGACTCTTTTACTTGCTTTTCTTATTCACTTTTCTTAGAAATCTTATATAGTTCTTAAAACTTTCAAATACATAAACTGATCTTCAGACTCTTTTACTTGCTTTTCTTATTCACTTTTCTTAGAAATCTTATATAGTTCTTAAAACTTTCAAATACATAAACTGATCTTCAGACTCTTTTACTTGCTTTTCTTATTCACTTTTCTTAGAAATCTTATATAGTTCTTAAAACTTTCAAATACATAAAATGATCTTCAGACTCTTTACTTGCTTTTCTTATTCACTTTTCTTAGAAATCTTATATAGTTCTTAAAACTTTCAAATACATAAACTGATCTTCAGACTCTTTTACTTGCTTTTCTTATTCACTTTTCTTAGAAATCCTATCATTCATTTAAACTTCTAGTTCATAAAACTTTCAAATACATAAACTGATCTTTAGACTCTTTTACTTGCTTTTCTTATTAACTTTTCTTAGAAATCCTATCATTCTTTTAAACTTCTAGTTCTTAAAACTTTCAAATACATAAACTGATCTTCAGACTCTTTTACTTGCTTTTCTTATTAACTTTTCTTAGAAATCCTATCATTCTTTTAAACTTCTAGTTCTTAAAACTTTCAAATACATAAACTGATCTTTAGACTCTTTTACTTGCTTTTCTTATTCACTTTTCTTAGAAATCCTATCATTCTTTTAAACTTCTAGTTCTTAAAACTTTCAAATACATAAACTGATCTTCAGACTCTTTTACTTGCTTTTCTTATTCACTTTTCTTAGAAATCTTATCTAGTTCTTAAAACTTTCAAATACATAAACTGATCTTCAGACTCTTTTACTTGCTTTTCTCATTCACTTTTCTTAGAAATCCTATCATTCTTTTAAACTTCTAGTTCATAAAACTTTCAAATACATAAACTGATCTTCAGACTCTTTTACTTGCTTTTCTTATTCACTTTTCTTAGAAATCTTATATAGTTCTTAAAACTTTCAAATACATAAACTGATCTTCAGACTCTTTTACTTGCTTTTCTTATTCACTTTTCTTAGAAATCCTATCATTCTTTTAAACTTCTAGTTCTTAAAACTTTCAAATACATAAACTGATCTTCAGACTCTTTTACTTGCTTTTCTTATTCACTTTTCTTAGAAATCTTATATAGTTCTTAAAACTTTCAAATACATAAACTGATCTTCAGACTCTTTTACTTGCTTTTCTTATTCACTTTTCTTAGAAATCCTATCATTCTTTTAAACTTCTAGTTCATAAAACTTTCAAATACATAAAATGATCTTCAGACTCTTTACTTGCTTTTCTTATTCACTTTTCTTAGAAATCTTATATAGTTCTTAAAACTTTCAAATACATAAACTGATCTTCAGACTCTTTTACTTGCTTTTCTTATTCACTTTTCTTAGAAATCTTATCATTCTTTTAAACTTCTAGTTCTTAAAACTTTCAAATACATAAACTGATCTTCAGACTCTTTTACTTGCTTTTCTTATTCACTTTTCTTAGAAATCTTATCTAGTTCTTAAAACTTTCAAATACATAAACTGATCTTCAGACTCTTTTACTTGCTTTTCTTATTCACTTTTCTTAGAAATCTTATCATTCTTTTAAACTTCTAGTTCTTAAAACTTTCAAATACATAAACTGATCTTCAGACTCTTTTACTTGCTTTTCTTATTCACTTTTCTTAGAAATCTTATCATTCTTTTAAACTTCTAGTTCTTAAAACTTTCAAATACATAAACTGATCTTCAGACTCTTTTACTTGCTTTTCTTATTCACTTTTCTTAGAAATCTTATCATTCTTTTAAACTTCTAGTTCTTAAAACTTTCAAATACATAAACTGATCTTCAGACTCTTTTACTTGCTTTTCTTATTCACTTTTCTTAGAAATCTTATCATTCTTTTAAACTTCTAGTTCTTAAAACTTTCAAATACATAAACTGATCTTCAGACTCTTTTACTTGCTTTTCTTATTCACTTTTCTTAGAAATCTTATCATTCTTTTAAACTTCTAGTTCTTAAAACTTTCAAATACATAAACTGATCTTCAGACTCTTTTACTTGCTTTTCTTATTCACTTTTCTTAGAAATCTTATCTAGTTCTTAAAACTTTCAAATACATAAACTGATCTTCAGACTCTTTTACTCGCTTTTCTTATTCACTTTTCTTAGAAATCTTATCTAGTTCTTAAAACTTTCAAATACATAAACTGATCTTCAGACTCTTTACTTGCTTTTCTTATTCACTTTTCTTAGAAATCTTATATAGTTCTTAAAACTTTCAAATACATAAACTGATCTTCAGACTCTTTTACTTGCTTTTCTTATTCACTTTTCTTAGAAATCCTATCATTCTTTTAAACTTCTAGTTCTTAAAACTTTCAAATACATAAACTGATCTTTAGACTCTTTTACTTGCTTTTCTTATTCACTTTTCTTAGAAATCTTATCATTCTTTTAAACTTTCAAATACATAAACTGATCTTCAGACTCTTTTACTTGCTTTTCTTATTCACTTTTCTTAGAAATCTTATCATTCTTTTAAACTTCTAGTTCTTTAAACTTTCAAATACATAAACTGATCTTCAGACTCTTTTACTTGCTTTTCTTATTAACTTTTCTTAGAAATCCTATCATTCTTTTAAACTTCTAGTTCTTAAAACTTTCAAATACATAAACTGATCTTTAGACTCTTTTACTTGCTTTTCTTATTCACTTTTCTTAGAAATCTTATCATTCTTTTAAACTTCTAGTTCTTAAAACTTTCAAATACATAAACTGATCTTCAGACTCTTTTACTTGCTTTTCTTATTCACTTTTCTTAGAAATCTTATATAGTTCTTAAAACTTTCAAATACATAAACTGATCTTCAGACTCTTTTACTTGCTTTTCTTATTCACTTTTCTTAGAAATCTTATATAGTTCTTAAAACTTTCAAATACATAAACTGATCTTCAGACTCTTTTACTTGCTTTTCTTATTCACTTTGCTTAGAAATCTTATATAGTTCTTAAAACTTTCAAATACATAAAATGATCTTCAGACTCTTTACTTGCTTTTCTTATTCACTTTGCTTAGAAATCTTATATAGTTCTTAAAACTTTCAAATACATAAACTGATCTTCAGACTCTTTTACTTGCTTTTCTTATTCACTTTTCTTAGAAATCCTATCATTCATTTAAACTTCTAGTTCATAAAACTTTCAAATACATAAACTGATCTTCAGACTCTTTTACTTGCTTTTCTTATTAACTTTTCTTAGAAATCCTATCATTCTTTTAAACTTCTAGTTCTTAAAACTTTCAAATACATAAACTGATCTTCAGACTCTTTTACTTGCTTTTCTTATTAACTTTTCTTAGAAATCCTATCATTCTTTTAAACTTCTAGTTCTTAAAACTTTCAAATACATAAACTGATCTTTAGACTCTTTTACTTGCTTTTCTTATTCACTTTTCTTAGAAATCCTATCATTCTTTTAAACTTCTAGTTCTTAAAACTTTCAAATACATAAACTGATCTTCAGACTCTTTTACTTGCTTTTCTTATTCACTTTTCTTAGAAATCTTATATAGTTCTTAAAACTTTCAAATACATAAACTGATCTTCAGACTCTTTTACTTGCTTTTCTTATTCACTTTTCTTAGAAATCCTATCATTCTTTTAAACTTCTAGTTCATAAAACTTTCAAATACATAAACTGATCTTCAGACTCTTTTACTTGCTTTTCTTATTCACTTTTCTTAGAAATCTTATATAGTTCTTAAAACTTTCAAATACATAAACTGATCTTCAGACTCTTTTACTTGCTTTTCTTATTCACTTTTCTTAGAAATCCTATCATTCTTTTAAACTTCTAGCTCTTAAAACTTTCAAATACATAAACTGATCTTCAGACTCTTTTACTTGCTTTTCTTATTCACTTTTCTTAGAAATCTTATATAGTTCTTAAAACTTTCAAATACATAAACTGATCTTCAGACTCTTTTACTTGCTTTTCTTATTCACTTTTCTTAGAAATCTTATCATTCTTTTAAACTTCTAGTTCATAAAACTTTCAAATACATAAAATGATCTTCAGACTCTTTACTTGCTTTTCTTATTCACTTTTCTTAGAAATCTTATATAGTTCTTAAAACTTTCAAATACATAAACTGATCTTCAGACTCTTTTACTTGCTTTTCTTATTCACTTTTCTTAGAAATCTTATCATTCTTTTAAACTTCTAGTTCTTAAAACTTTCAAATACATAAACTGATCTTCAGACTCTTTTACTTGCTTTTCTTATTAACTTTTCTTAGAAATCCTATCATTCTTTTAAACTTCTAGTTCTTAAAACTTTCAAATACATAAACTGATCTTTAGACTCTTTTACTTGCTTTTCTTATTCACTTTTCTTAGAAATCCTATCATTCTTTTAAACTTCTAGTTCTTAAAACTTTCAAATACATAAACTGATCTTCAGACTCTTTTACTTGCTTTTCTTATTCACTTTTCTTAGAAATCTTATATAGTTCTTAAAACTTTCAAATACATAAACTGATCTTCAGACTCTTTTACTTGCTTTTCTTATTCACTTTTCTTAGAAATCCTATCATTCTTTTAAACTTCTAGTTCATAAAACTTTCAAATACATAAACTGATCTTCAGACTCTTTTACTTGCTTTTCTTATTCACTTTTCTTAGAAATCTTATCTAGTTCTTAAAACTTTCAAATACATAAACTGATCTTCAGACTCTTTTACTTGCTTTTCTTATTCACTTTTCTTAGAAATCCTATCATTCTTTTAAACTTCTAGTTCTTAAAACTTTCAAATACATAAACTGATCTTTAGACTCTTTTACTTGCTTTTCTTATTCACTTTTCTTAGAAATCTTATCATTCTTTTAAACTTCTAGTTCTTAAAACTTTCAAATACATAAACTGATCTTCAGACTCTTTTACTTGCTTTTCTTATTCACTTTTCTTAGAAATCTTATATAGTTCTTAAAACTTTCAAATACATAAACTGATCTTCAGACTCTTTTACTTGCTTTTCTTATTCACTTTTCTTAGAAATCTTATATAGTTCTTAAAACTTTCAAATACATAAACTGATCTTCAGACTCTTTTACTTGCTTTTCTTATTCACTTTTCTTAGAAATCTTATCATTCTTTTAAACTTTCAAATACATAAACTGATCTTAGACTCTTTTACTTGCTTTTCTTATTCACTTTTCTTAGAAATCTTATATAGTTCTTAAAACTTTCAAATACATAAACTGATCTTCAGACTCTTTTACTTGCTTTTCTTATTCACTTTTCTTAGAAATCCTATCATTCATTTAAACTTCTAGTTCATAAAACTTTCAAATACATAAACTGATCTTCAGACTCTTTTACTTGCTTTTCTTTTTCACTTTTCTTAGAAATCTTATCATTCTTTTAAACTTTCAAATAGATAAACTGATCTTTAGACTCTTTTACTTGCTTTTCTTATTCACTTTTCTTAGAAATCCTATCATTCTTTTAAACTTCTAGTTCTTAAAACTTTCAAATACATAAACTGATCTTCAGACTCTTTTACTTGCTTTTCTTATTCACTTTTCTTAGAAATCTTATATAGTTCTTAAAACTTTCAAATACATAAACTGATCTTCAGACTCTTTTACTTGCTTTTCTTATTCACTTTTCTTAGAAATCCTATCATTCTTTTAAACTTCTAGTTCATAAAACTTTCAAATACATAAACTGATCTTCAGACTCTTTTACTTGCATTTCTTTTTCACTTTTCTTAGAAATCTTATCATTCTTTTAAACTTTCAAATACATAAACTGATCTTCAGACTCTTTTACTTGCTTTTCTTATTCACTTTTCTTAGAAATCTTATCATTCTTTTAAACTTCTAGTTCTTAAAACTTTCAAATACATAAACTGATCTTCAGACTCTTTTACTTGCTTTTCTTATTCACTTTTCTTAGAAATCTTATCATTCTTTTAAACTTCTAGTTCTTAAAACTTTCAAATACATAAACTGATCTTCAGACTCTTTTACTTGCTTTTCTTATTCACTTTTCTTAGAAATCTTATCATTCTTTTAAACTTCTAGTTCTTAAAACTTTCAAATACATAAACTGATCTTCAGACTCTTTTACTTGCTTTTCTTATTCACTTTTCTTAGAAATCCTATCATTCTTTTAAACTTCTAGTTCTTAAAACTTTCAAATACATAAACTGATCTTCAGACTCTTTTACTTGCTTTTCTTATTCACTTTTCTTAGAAATCTTATCATTCTTTTAAACTTCTAGTTCTTAAAACTTTCAAATACATAAACTGATCTTCAGACTCTTTTACTTGCTTTTCTTATTCACTTTTCTTAGAAATCTTATCATTCTTTTAAACTTCTAGTTCTTAAAACTTTCAAATACATAAACTGATCTTCAGACTCTTTTACTTGCTTTTCTTATTCACTTTTCTTAGAAATCTTATCATTCTTTTAAACTTCTAGTTCTTAAAACTTTCAAATACATAAACTGATCTTCAGACTCTTTTACTTGCTTTTCTTATTCACTTTTCTTAGAAATCTTATCATTCTTTTAAACTTCTAGTTCTTAAAACTTTCAAATACATAAACTGATCTTCAGACTCTTTTACTTGCTTTTCTTATTCACTTTTCTTAGAAATCTTATCATTCTTTTAAACTTCTAGTTCTTAAAACTTTCAAATACATAAACTGATCTTCAGACTCTTTTACTTGCTTTTCTTATTCACTTTTCTTAGAAATCTTATCTAGTTCTTAAAACTTTCAAATACATAAACTGATCTTCAGACTCTTTTACTCGCTTTTCTTATTCACTTTTCTTAGAAATCTTATCTAGTTCTTAAAACTTTCAAATACATAAACTGATCTTCAGACTCTTTACTTGCTTTTCTTATTCACTTTTCTTAGAAATCTTATATAGTTCTTAAAACTTTCAAATACATAAACTGATCTTCAGACTCTTTTACTTGCTTTTCTTATTCACTTTTCTTAGAAATCCTATCATTCTTTTAAACTTCTAGTTCTTAAAACTTTCAAATACATAAACTGATCTTTAGACTCTTTTACTTGCTTTTCTTATTCACTTTTCTTAGAAATCTTATCATTCTTTTAAACTTTCAAATACATAAACTGATCTTCAGACTCTTTTACTTGCTTTTCTTATTCACTTTTCTTAGAAATCTTATCATTCTTTTAAACTTCTAGTTCTTTAAACTTTCAAATACATAAACTGATCTTCAGACTCTTTTACTTGCTTTTCTTATTAACTTTTCTTAGAAATCTTATCATTCTTTTAAACTTCTAGTTCATAAAACTTTCAAATACATAAACTGATCTTCAGACTCTTTTACTTGCATTTCTTTTTCACTTTTCTTAGAAATCTTATCATTCTTTTAAACTTTCAAATACATAAACTGATCTTCAGACTCTTTTACTTGCTTTTCTTATTCACTTTTCTTAGAAATCTTATCATTCTTTTAAACTTCTAGTTCTTAAAACTTTCAAATACATAAACTGATCTTCAGACTCTTTTACTTGCTTTTCTTATTCACTTTTCTTAGAAATCTTATCATTCTTTTAAACTTCTAGTTCTTAAAACTTTCAAATACATAAACTGATCTTCAGACTCTTTTACTTGCTTTTCTTATTCACTTTTCTTAGAAATCTTATCATTCTTTTAAACTTCTAGTTCTTAAAACTTTCAAATACATAAACTGATCTTCAGACTCTTTTACTTGCTTTTCTTATTCACTTTTCTTAGAAATCTTATATAGTTCTTAAAACTTTCAAATACATAAACTGATCTTCAGACTCTTTTACTTGCTTTTCTTATTCACTTTTCTTAGAAATCTTATATAGTTCTTAAAACTTTCAAATACATAAAATGATCTTCAGACTCTTTACTTGCTTTTCTTATTCACTTTTCTTAGAAATCTTATATAGTTCTTAAAACTTTCAAATACATAAACTGATCTTCAGACTCTTTTACTTGCTTTTCTTATTCACTTTTCTTAGAAATCCTATCATTCTTTTAAACTTCTAGTTCATAAAACTTTCAAATACATAAACTGATCTTCAGACTCTTTTACTTGCTTTTCTTTTTCACTTTTCTTAGAAATCTTATCATTCTTTTAAACTTTCAAATAGATAAACTGATCTTTAGACTCTTTTACTTGCTTTTCTTATTCACTTTTCTTAGAAATCCTATCATTCTTTTAAACTTCTAGTTCATAAAACTTTCAAATACATAAACTGATCTTCAGACTCTTTTACTTGCTTTTCTTATTCACTTTTCTTAGAAATCCTATCATTCTTTTAAACTTCTAGTTCATAAAACTTTCAAATACATAAACTGATCTTCAGACTCTTTTACTTGCTTTTCTTATTCACTTTTCTTAGAAATCCTATCATTCTTTTAAACTTCTAGTTCTTAAAACTTTCAAATACATAAACTGATCTTCAGACTCTTTTACTTGCTTTTCTTATTCACTTTTCTTCGAAATCTTATCATTCTTTTAAACTTTCAAATACATAAACTGATCTTCAGACTCTTTTACTTGCTTTTCTTATTCACTTTTCTTAGAAATCTTATCATTCTTTTAAACTTCTAGTTCTTAAAACTTTCAAATACATAAACTGATCTTCAGACTCTTTTACTTGCTTTTCTTATTCACTTTTCTTAGAAATCTTATCTAGTTCTTAAAACTTTCAAATACATAAACTGATCTTCAGACTCTTTTACTTGCTTTTCTTATTCACTTTTCTTAGAAATCCTATCATTCTTTTAAACTTCTAGTTCATAAAACTTTCAAATACATAAACTGATCTTCAGACTCTTTTACTTGCTTTTCTTATTCACTTTTCTTAGAAATCTTATATAGTTCTTAAAACTTTCAAATACATAAACTGATCTTCAGACTCTTTTACTTGCTTTTCTTATTCACTTTTCTTAGAAATCCTATCATTCTTTTAAACTTCTAGTTCATAAAACTTTCAAATACATAAACTGATCTTCAGACTCTTTTACTTGCTTTTCTTATTCACTTTTCTTAGAAATCTTATATAGTTCTTAAAACTTTCAAATACATAAACTGATCTTCAGACTCTTTTACTTGCTTTTCTTATTCACTTTTCTTAGAAATCTTATATAGTTCTTAAAACTTTCAAATACATAAAATGATCTTCAGACTCTTTACTTGCTTTTCTTATTCACTTTTCTTAGAAATCTTATATAGTTCTTAAAACTTTCAAATACATAAACTGATCTTCAGACTCTTTTACTTGCTTTTCTTATTCACTTTTCTTAGAAATCCTATCATTCTTTTAAACTTCTAGTTCATAAAACTTTCAAATACATAAACTGATCTTCAGACTCTTTTACTTGCTTTTCTTTTTCACTTTTCTTAGAAATCTTATCATTCTTTTAAACTTTCAAATAGATAAACTGATCTTTAGACTCTTTTACTTGCTTTTCTTATTCACTTTTCTTAGAAATCCTATCATTCTTTTAAACTTCTAGTTCATAAAACTTTCAAATACATAAACTGATCTTCAGACTCTTTTACTTGCTTTTCTTATTCACTTTTCTTAGAAATCCTATCATTCTTTTAAACTTCTAGTTCATAAAACTTTCAAATACATAAACTGATCTTCAGACTCTTTTACTTGCTTTTCTTATTCACTTTTCTTAGAAATCCTATCATTCTTTTAAACTTCTAGTTCTTAAAACTTTCAAATACATAAACTGATCTTCAGACTCTTTTACTTGCTTTTCTTATTCACTTTTCTTCGAAATCTTATCATTCTTTTAAACTTTCAAATACATAAACTGATCTTCAGACTCTTTTACTTGCTTTTCTTATTCACTTTTCTTAGAAATCTTATCATTCTTTTAAACTTCTAGTTCTTAAAACTTTCAAATACATAAACTGATCTTCAGACTCTTTTACTTGCTTTTCTTATTCACTTTTCTTAGAAATCTTATCTAGTTCTTAAAACTTTCAAATACATAAACTGATCTTCAGACTCTTTTACTTGCTTTTCTTATTCACTTTTCTTAGAAATCCTATCATTCTTTTAAACTTCTAGTTCATAAAACTTTCAAATACATAAACTGATCTTCAGACTCTTTTACTTGCTTTTCTTATTCACTTTTCTTAGAAATCTTATATAGTTCTTAAAACTTTCAAATACATAAACTGATCTTCAGACTCTTTTACTTGCTTTTCTTATTCACTTTTCTTAGAAATCCTATCATTCTTTTAAACTTCTAGTTCATAAAACTTTCAAATACATAAACTGATCTTCAGACTCTTTTACTTGCATTTCTTTTTCACTTTTCTTAGAAATCTTATCATTCTTTTAAACTTTCAAATACATAAACTGATCTTCAGACTCTTTTACTTGCTTTTCTTATTCACTTTTCTTAGAAATCTTATCATTCTTTTAAACTTTCAAATACATAAACTGATCTTCAGACTCTTTTACTTGCTTTTCTTATTCACTTTTCTTAGAAATCTTATCATTCTTTTAAACTTCTAGTTCTTAAAACTATCAAATACATAAACTGATCTTCAGACTCTTTTACTTGCTTTTCTTATTCACTTTTCTTAGAAATCTTATCATTCTTTTAAACTTCTAGTTCTTAAAACTTTCAAATACATAAACTGATCTTCAGACTCTTTTACTTGCTTTTCTTATTCACTTTTCTTAGAAATCTTATATAGTTCTTAAAACTTTCAAATACATAAACTGATCTTCAGACTCTTTTACTTGCTTTTCTTATTCACTTTTCTTAGAAATCTTATATAGTTCTTTTAAACTTTCAAATACATAAACTGATCTTCAGACTCTTTTACTTGCTTTTCTTATTCACTTTTCTTAGAAATC
Source organism: Loxodes magnus (assembly GCA_946699065.1). Lineage (NCBI taxonomy): Eukaryota > Ciliophora > Karyorelictea > Loxodida > Loxodidae > Loxodes > Loxodes magnus. Next base: position 32,548 of record CAMPDV010003160.1, on the reverse strand, counting down.
TTATCATTCTTTTAAACTTCTAGTTCTTTAAACTTTCAAATACATAAACTGATCTTCAGACTCTTTTACTTGCTTTTCTTATTAACTTTTCTTAGAAATCTTATCATTCTTTTAAACTTCTAGTTCTTAAAACTTTCAAATACATAAACTGATCTTCAGACTCTTTTACTTGCTTTTCTTATTCACTTTTCTTAGAAATCTTATCATTCTTATAAACTTCTAGTTCTTAAAACTTTCAAATACATAAACTGATCTTCAGACTCTTTTACTTGCTTTTCTTATTAACTTTTCTTAGAAATCCTATCATTCTTTTAAACTTCTAGTTCTTAAAACTTTCAAATACATAAACTGATCTTTAGACTCTTTTACTTGCTTTTCTTATTCACTTTTCTTAGAAATCCTATCATTCTTTTAAACTTCTAGTTCTTAAAACTTTCAAATACATAAACTGATCTTCAGACTCTTTTACTTGCTTTTCTTATTCACTTTTCTTAGAAATCTTATCATTCTTTTAAACTTCTAGTTCTTAAAACTTTCAAATACATAAACTGATCTTCAGACTCTTTTACTTGCTTTTCTTATTCACTTTTCTTAGAAATCTTATATAGTTCTTAAAACTTTCAAATACATAAACTGATCTTCAGACTCTTTTACTTGCTTTTCTTATTCACTTTTCTTAGAAATCTTATATAGTTCTTAAAACTTTCAAATACATAAAATGATCTTCAGACTCTTTACTTGCTTTTCTTATTCACTTTTCTTAGAAATCTTATATAGTTCTTAAAACTTTCAAATACATAAACTGATCTTCAGACTCTTTTACTTGCTTTTCTTATTCACTTTTCTTAGAAATCCTATCATTCTTTTAAACTTCTAGTTCATAAAACTTTCAAATACATAAACTGATCTTCAGACTCTTTTACTTGCTTTTCTTTTTCACTTTTCTTAGAAATCTTATCATTCTTTTAAACTTTCAAATAGATAAACTGATCTTTAGACTCTTTTACTTGCTTTTCTTATTCACTTTTCTTAGAAATCCTATCATTCTTTTAAACTTCTAGTTCATAAAACTTTCAAATACATAAACTGATCTTCAGACTCTTTTACTTGCTTTTCTTATTCACTTTTCTTAGAAATCCTATCATTCTTTTAAACTTCTAGTTCATAAAACTTTCAAATACATAAACTGATCTTCAGACTCTTTTACTTGCTTTTCTTATTCACTTTTCTTAGAAATCCTATCATTCTTTTAAACTTCTAGTTCTTAAAACTTTCAAATACATAAACTGATCTTCAGACTCTTTTACTTGCTTTTCTTATTCACTTTTCTTCGAAATCTTATCATTCTTTTAAACTTTCAAATACATAAACTGATCTTCAGACTCTTTTACTTGCTTTTCTTATTCACTTTTCTTAGAAATCTTATCATTCTTTTAAACTTCTAGTTCTTAAAACTTTCAAATACATAAACTGATCTTCAGACTCTTTTACTTGCTTTTCTTATTCACTTTTCTTAGAAATCTTATCTAGTTCTTAAAACTTTCAAATACATAAACTGATCTTCAGACTCTTTTACTTGCTTTTCTTATTCACTTTTCTTAGAAATCCTATCATTCTTTTAAACTTCTAGTTCTTAAAATTTTCAAATACATAAACTGATCTTTAGACTCTTTTACTTGCTTTTCTTATTCACTTTTCTTAGAAATCCTATCATTCTTTTAAACTTCTAGTTCTTAAAACTTTCAAATACATAAACTGATCTTCAGACTCTTTTACTTGCTTTTCTTATTCACTTTTCTTAGAAATCTTATCATTCTTTTAAACTTCTAGTTCTTAAAACTTTCAAATACATAAACTGATCTTCAGACTCTTTTACTTGCTTTTCTTATTCACTTTTCTTAGAAATCTTATATAGTTCTTAAAACTTTCAAATACATAAACTGATCTTCAGACTCTTTTACTTGCTTTTCTTATTCACTTTTCTTAGAAATCTTATATAGTTCTTAAAACTTTCAAATACATAAAATGATCTTCAGACTCTTTACTTGCTTTTCTTATTCACTTTTCTTAGAAATCTTATATAGTTCTTAAAACTTTCAAATACATAAACTGATCTTCAGACTCTTTTACTTGCTTTTCTTATTCACTTTTCTTAGAAATCCTATCATTCTTTTAAACTTCTAGTTCATAAAACTTTCAAATACATAAACTGATCTTCAGACTCTTTTACTTGCTTTTCTTTTTCACTTTTCTTAGAAATCTTATCATTCTTTTAAACTTTCAAATACATAAACTGATCTTCAGACTCTTTTACTTGCTTTTCTTATTCACTTTTCTTAGAAATCTTATCATTCTTTTAAACTTCTAGTTCTTAAAACTTTCAAATACATAAACTGATCTTCAGACTCTTTTACTTGCTTTTCTTATTCACTTTTCTTAGAAATCCTATCATTCTTTTAAACTTCTAGTTCATAAAACTTTCAAATACATAAACTGATCTTCAGACTCTTTTACTTGCTTTTCTTATTCACTTTTCTTAGAAATCCTATCATTCTTTTAAACTTCTAGTTCTTAAAACTTTCAAATACATAAACTGATCTTCAGACTCTTTTACTTGCTTTTCTTATTCACTTTTCTTCGAAATCTTATCATTCTTTTAAACTTTCAAATACATAAACTGATCTTCAGACTCTTTTACTTGCTTTTCTTATTCACTTTTCTTAGAAATCTTATCATTCTTTTAAACTTCTAGTTCTTAAAACTTTCAAATACATAAACTGATCTTCAGACTCTTTACTTGCTTTTCTTATTCACTTTTCTTAGAAATCTTATCTAGTTCTTAAAACTTTCAAATACATAAACTGATCTTCAGACTCTTTTACTTGCTTTTCTTATTCACTTTTCTTAGAAATCTTATATAGTTCTTAAAACTTTCAAATACATAAAATGATCTTCAGACTCTTTACTTGCTTTTCTTATTCACTTTTCTTAGAAATCTTATATAGTTCTTAAAACTTTCAAATACATAAACTGATCTTCAGACTCTTTTACTTGCTTTTCTTATTCACTTTTCTTAGAAATCCTATCATTCTTTTAAACTTCTAGTTCATAAAACTTTCAAATACATAAACTGATCTTCAGACTCTTTTACTTGCTTTTCTTTTTCACTTTTCTTAGAAATCTTATCATTCTTTTAAACTTTCAAATAGATAAACTGATCTTTAGACTCTTTTACTTGCTTTTCTTATTCACTTTTCTTAGAAATCCTATCATTCTTTTAAACTTCTAGTTCATAAAACTTTCAAATACATAAACTGATCTTCAGACTCTTTTACTTGCTTTTCTTATTCACTTTTCTTAGAAATCCTATCATTCTTTTAAACTTCTAGTTCATAAAACTTTCAAATACATAAACTGATCTTCAGACTCTTTTACTTGCTTTTCTTATTCACTTTTCTTAGAAATCCTATCATTCTTTTAAACTTCTAGTTCTTAAAACTTTCAAATACATAAACTGATCTTCAGACTCTTTTACTTGCTTTTCTTATTCACTTTTCTTCGAAATCTTATCATTCTTTTAAACTTTCAAATACATAAACTGATCTTCAGACTCTTTTACTTGCTTTTCTTATTCACTTTTCTTAGAAATCTTATCATTCTTTTAAACTTCTAGTTCTTAAAACTTTCAAATACATAAACTGATCTTCAGACTCTTTTACTTGCTTTTCTTATTCACTTTTCTTAGAAATCTTATCTAGTTCTTAAAACTTTCAAATACATAAACTGATCTTCAGACTCTTTTACTTGCTTTTCTTATTCACTTTTCTTAGAAATCCTATCATTCTTTTAAACTTCTAGTTCTTAAAACTTTCAAATACATAAACTGATCTTCAGACTCTTTTACTTGCTTTTCTTATTCACTTTTCTTCGAAATCTTATCATTCTTTTAAACTTTCAAATACATAAACTGATCTTCAGACTCTTTTACTTGCTTTTCTTATTCACTTTTCTTAGAAATCTTATCATTCTTTTAAACTTCTAGTTCTTAAAACTTTCAAATACATAAACTGATCTTCAGACTCTTTTACTTGCTTTTCTTATTCACTTTTCTTAGAAATCTTATCTAGTTCTTAAAACTTTCAAATACATAAACTGATCTTCAGACTCTTTTACTTGCTTTTCTTATTCACTTTTCTTAGAAATCCTATCATTCTTTTAAACTTCTAGTTCTTAAAACTTTCAAATACATAAACTGATCTTCAGACTCTTTTACTTGCTTTTCTTATTCACTTTTCTTAGAAATCTTATATAGTTCTTAAAACTTTCAAATACATAAACTGATCTTCAGACTCTTTTACTTGCTTTTCTTATTCACTTTTCTTAGAAATCCTATCATTCTTTTAAACTTCTAGTTCATAAAACTTTCAAATACATAAACTGATCTTCAGACTCTTTTACTTGCATTTCTTTTTCACTTTTCTTAGAAATCTTATCATTCTTTTAAACTTTCAAATACATAAACTGATCTTCAGACTCTTTTACTTGCTTTTCTTATTCACTTTTCTTAGAAATCTTATCATTCTTTTAAACTTTCAAATACATAAACTGATCTTCAGACTCTTTTACTTGCTTTTCTTATTCACTTTTCTTAGAAATCTTATCATTCTTTTAAACTTCTAGTTCTTAAAACTATCAAATACATAAACTGATCTTCAGACTCTTTTACTTGCTTTTCTTATTCACTTTTCTTAGAAATCTTATCATTCTTTTAAACTTCTAGTTCTTAAAACTTTCAAATACATAAACTGATCTTCAGACTCTTTTACTTGCTTTTCTTTTTCACTTTTCTTAGAAATCTTATCATTCTTTTAAACTTTCAAATACATAAACTGATCTTCAGACTCTTTTACTTGCTTTTCTTATTCACTTTTCTTAGAAATCCTATCATTCTTTTAAACTTCTAGTTCTTAAAACTTTCAAATACATAAACTGATCTTCAGACTCTTTTACTTGCTTTTCTTTTTCACTTTTCTTAGAAATCTTATCATTCTTTTAAACTTCTAGTTCTTAAAACTTTCAAATACATAAACTGATCTTCAGACTCTTTTACTTGCTTTTCTTATTCACTTTTCTTAGAAATCTTATCTAGTTCTTAAAACTTTCAAATACATAAACTGATCTTCAGACTCTTTTACTTGCTTTTCTTATTCACTTTTCTCAGAAATCTTATATAGTTCTTAAAACTTTCAAATACATAAACTGATCTTCAGACTCTTTTACTTGCTTTTCTTATTCACTTTTCTTAGAAATCTTATATAGTTCTTAAAACTTTCAAATACATAAACTGATCTTCAGACTCTTTTACTTGCTTTTCTTATTCACTTTTCTTAGAAATCCTATCATTCTTTTAAACTTCTAGTTCATAAAACTTTCAAATACATAAACTGATCTTCAGACTCTTTTACTTGCTTTTCTTTTTCACTTTTCTTAGAAATCTTATCATTCTTTTAAACTTTCAAATACATAAACTGATCTTCAGACTCTTTTACTTGCTTTTCTTATTCACTTTTCTTAGAAATCCTATCATTCTTTTAAACTTCTAGTTCTTAAAACTTTCAAATACATAAACTGATCTTCAGACTCTTTTACTTGCTTTTCTTATTCACTTTTCTTAGAAATCTTATCTAGTTCTTAAAACATTTCAAATACATAAACTGATCTTCAGACTCTTTTACTTGCTTTTCTTATTCACTTTTCTTAGAAATCTTATCATTCTTTTAAACTTCTAGTTCTTAAAACTTTCAAATACATAAACTGATCTTCAGACTCTTTTACTTGCTTTTCTTATTCACTTTTCTTAGAAATCTTATCATTCTTTTAAACTTTCAAATACATAAACTGATCTTCAGACTCTTTTACTTGCTTTTCTTATTCACTTTTCTTAGAAATCTTATATAGTTCTTAAAACTTTCAAATACATAAACTGATCTTTAGACTCTTTTACTTGCTTTTCTTATTCACTTTTCTTAGAAATCTTATATAGTTCCTAAAACTTTCAAATACATAAACAGATCTTCAGACTCTTTTATTTGCTTTTCTTATTCACTTTTCTTAAAAATCCTATCATTCTTTTAAACTTCTAGTTCATAAAACTTTCAAATACATAAACTGATCTTCAGACTCTTTTACTTGCTTTTCTTATTCACTTTTCTTAGAAATCTTATATAGTTCTTAAAACTTTCAAATACATAAACTGATCTTCAGACTCTTTTACTTGCTTTTCTTATTCACTTTTCTTAGAAATCCTATCATTCTTTTAAACTTCTAGTTCATAAAACTTTCAAATACATAAACTGATCTTCAGACTCTTTTACTTGCTTTTCTTTTTCACTTTTCTTAGAAATCTTATCAATCTTTTAAACTTCTAGTTCTTAAAACTTTCAAATACATAAACTGATCTTCAGACTCTTTTACTTGCTTTTCTTATTCACTTTTCTTAGAAATCTTATCATTCTTTTAAACTTCTAGTTCTTAAAACTTTCAAATACATAAACTGATCTTCAGACTCTTTTACTTGCTTTTCTTATTCACTTTTCTTAGAAATCTTATATAGTTCTTAAAACTTTCAAATACATAAACTGATCTTCAGACTCTTTTACTTGCTTTTCTTATTCACTTTTCTTAGAAATCCTATCATTCTTTTAAACTTCTAGTTCTTAAAACTTTCAAATACATAAACTGATCTTCAGACTCTTTTACTTGCTTTTCTTTTTCACTTTTCTTAGAAATCTTATCATTCTTTTAAACTTTCAAATACATAAACTGATCTTCAGACTCTTTTACTTGCTTTTCTTATTCACTTTTCTTAGAAATCCTATCATTCTTTTAAACTTCTAGTTCTTAAAACTTTCAAATACATAAACTGATCTTCAGACTCTTTTACTTGCTTTTCTTATTCACTTTTCTTAGAAATCTTATCTAGTTCTTAAAACTTTCAAATACATAAACTGATCTTCAGACTCTTTTACTTGCTTTTCTTATTCACTTTTCTTAGAAATCCTATCATTCTTTTAAACTTCTAGTTCATAAAACTTTCAAATACATAAACTGATCTTCAGACTCTTTTACTTGCTTTTCTTTTTCACTTTTCTTAGAAATCTTATCATTCTTTTAAACTTCTAGTTCTTAAAACTTTCAAATACATAAACTGATCTTCAGACTCTTTTACTTGCTTTTCTTATTCACTTTTCTTAGAAATCTTATATAGTTCTTAAAACTTTCAAATACATAAACTGATCTTCAGACTCTTTTACTTGCTTTTCTTATTCACTTTTCTTAGAAATCTTATCATTCTTTTAAACTTTCAAATACATAAACTGATCTTCAGACTCTTTTACTTGCTTTTCTTATTCACTTTTCTTAGAAATCCTATCATTCTTTTAAACTTCTAGTTCTTAAAACTTTCAAATACATAAACTGATCTTCAGACTCTTTTACTTGCTTTTCTTATTCACTTTTCTTAGAAATCCTATCATTCTTTTAAACTTCTAGTTCTTAAAACTTTCAAATACATAAACTGATCTTCAGACTCTTTTACTTGCTTTTCTTATTCACTTTTCTTAGAAATCTTATATAGTTCTTAAAACTTTCAAATACATAAACTGATTTTCAGACTCTTTTACTTGCTTTTCTTATTCACTTTTCTTAGAAATCTTATCATTCTTTTAAACTTCTAGTTCTTAAAACTTTCAAATACATAAACTGATCTTCAGACTCTTTTACTTGCTTTTCTTTTTCACTTTTCTTAGAAATCTTATCATTCTTTTAAACTTTGAAATACATAAACTGATCTTCAGACTCTTTTACTTGCTTTTCTTATTCACTTTTCTTAGAAATCTTATCTAGTTCTTAAAACTTTCAAATACATAAACTGATCTTCAGACTCTTTTACTTGCTTTTCTTATTCACTTTTCTTAGAAATCCTATCATTCTTTTAAACTTCTAGTTCTTAAAACTTTCAAATACATAAACTGATCTTCAGACTCTTTTACTTGCTTTTCTTATTCACTTTTCTTAGAAATCTTATCTAGTTCTTAAAACTTTCAAATACATAAACTGATCTTTAGACTCTTTTACTTGTTTTTTTTATTCACTTTTCTTAGAAATCTTATATAGTTCCTAAAACTTTCAAATACATAAACAGATCTTCAGACTCTTTTATTTGCTTTTCTTATTCACTTTTCTTAGAAATCTTATATAGTTCCTAAAACTTTCAAATACATAAACAGATCTTCAGACTCTTTTATTTGCTTTTCTTATTCACTTTTCTTAGAAATCCTATCATTCTTTTAAACTTCTAGTTCATAAAACTTTCAAATACATAAACTGATCTTCAGACTCTTTTACTTGCTTTTCTTATTCACTTTTCTTAGAAATCTTATCTAGTTCTTAAAACTTTCAAATACATAAACTGATCTTCAGACTCTTTACTTGCTTGTCTTATTCACTTTTCTTAGAAATCCTATCATTCTTTTAAACTTCTAGTTCATAAAACTTTCAAATACATAAACTGATCTTCAGACTCTTTTACTTGCTTTTCTTATTCACTTTTCTTAGAAATCTTATATAGTTCTTAAAACTTTCAAATACATAAACTGATCTTCGACTCTTTTACTTGCTTTTCTTATACACTTTTCTTAGAAATCCTATCATTCTTTTAAACTTCTAGTTCATAAAACTTTCAAATACATAAACTGATCTTCAGACTCTTTTACTTGCTTTTCTTATTCACTTTTCTTAGAAATCTTATATAGTTCTTAAAACTTTCAAATACATAAACTGATCTTCAGACTCTTTTACTTGCTTTTCTTATTCACTTTTCTTAGAAATCCTATCATTCTTTTAAACTTCTAGTTCTTAAAACTTTCAAATACATAAACTGATCTTCAGACTCTTTTACTTGCTTTTCTTATTCACTTTTCTTAGAAATCTTATCATTCTTTTAAACTTTCAAATACATAAACTGATCTTCAGACTCTTTTACTTGCTTTTCTTATTCACTTTTCTTAGAAATCCTATCATTCTTTTAAACTTCTAGTTCTTAAAACTTTCAAATACATAAACTGATCTTCAGACTCTTTTACTTGCTTTTCTTATTCACTTTTCTTAGAAATCTTATATAGTTCTTAAAACTTTCAAATACATAAACTGATCTTCAGACTCTTTTACTTGCTTTTCTTATTCACTTTTCTTAGAAATCTTATCATTCTTTTAAACTTCTAGTTCTTAAAACTTTCAAATACATAAACTGATCTTCAGACTCTTTTACTTGCTTTTCTTATTCACTTTTCTTAGAAATCTTATCATTCTTTTAAACTTCTAGTTCTTAAAACTTTCAAATACATAAACTGATCTTCAGACTCATTTACTTGCTTTTCTTATTCACTTTTCTTAGAAATCTTATCATTTTTTTAAACTTCTAGTTCTTAAAACTTTCAAATACATAAACTGATCTTTAGACTCTTTTACTTGCTTTTCTTATTCACTTTTCTTAGAAATCTTATAAAGTTCTTAAAACTTTCAAATACATAAACTGATCTTCAGACTCTTTTACTTGCTTTTCTTATTCACTTTTCTTAGAAATCCTATCATTCTTTTAAACTTCTAGTTCATAAAACTTTCAAATACATAAACTGATTTTCAGACTCTTTTACTTGCTTTTCTTATTCACTTTTCTTAGAAATCTTATCATTTTTTTAAACTTCTAGTTCTTAAAACTTTCAAATACATAAACTGATCTTCAGACTCTTTTACTTGCTTTTCTTATTCACTTTTCTTAGAAATCCTATCATTCTTTTAAACTTCTAGTTCTTAAAACTTTCAAATACATAAACTGATCTTTAGACTCTTTTACTTGCTTTTCTTATTCACTTTTCTTAGAAATCTTATATAGTTCTTAAAACTTTCAAATACATAAACTGATCTTCAGACTTTTTTACTTGCTTTTCTTATTCACTTTTCTTAGAAAACCTATCATTCTTTTAAACTTCTAGTTCATAAAACTTTCAAATACATAAACTGATTTTCAGACTCTTTTACTTGCTTTTCTTATTCACTTTTCTTAGAAATCTTATCATTCTTTTAAACTTCTAGTTCTTAAAACTTTCAAATACATAAACTGATCTTCAGACTCTTTTACTTGCTTTTCTTATTCACTTTTCTTTTAAACTTCTAGTTCTTAAAACTTTCAAATACATAAACTGATCTTCAGACTCTTTTACTTGCTTTTCTTATTCACTTTTCTTAGAAATCTTATCATTCTTTTAAACTTCTAGTTCTTAAAACTTTCAAATACATAAACTGATCTTCAGACTCTTTTACTTGCTTTTCTTATTCACTTTTCTTAGAAATCCTATCATTCTTTTAAACTTCTAGTTCTTAAAACTTTCAAATACATAAACTGATCTTTAGACTCTTTTACTTGCTTTTCTTATTCACTTTTCTTAGAAATCTTATCATTCTTTTAAACTTCTAGTTCTTAAAACTTTCAAATACATAAACTGATCTTTAGACTCTTTTACTTGCTTTTCTTATTCACTTTTCTTAGAAATCTTATATAGTTCTTAAAACTTTCAAATACATAAACTGATCTTCAGACTTTTTTACTTGCTTTTCTTATTCACTTTTCTTAGAAATCCTATCATTCTTTTAAACTTCTAGTTCATAAAACTTTCAAATACATAAACTGATTTTCAGACTCTTTTACTTGCTTTTCTTATTCACTTTTCTTAGAAATCTTATCATTCTTTTAAACTTCTAGTTCTTAAAACTTTCAAATACATAAACTGATCTTCAGACTCTTTTACTTGCTTTTCTTATTCACTTTTCTTTTAAACTTCTAGTTCTTAAAACTTTCAAATACATAAACTGATCTTCAGACTCTTTTACTTGCTTTTCTTATTCACTTTTCTTAGAAATCTTATCATTCTTTTAAACTTCTAGTTCTTAAAACTTTCAAATACATAAACTGATCTTCAGACTCTTTTACTTGCTTTTCTTATTCACTTTTCTTAGAAATCCTATCATTCTTTTAAACTTCTAGTTCTTAAAACTTTCAAATACATAAACTGATCTTTAGACTCTTTTACTTGCTTTTCTTATTCACTTTTCTTAGAAATCTTATCATTCTTTTAAACTTCTAGTTCTTAAAACTTTCAAATACATAAACTGATCTTCAGACTCTTTTACTTGCTTTTCTTATTCACTTTTCTTTTAAACTTCTAGTTCTTAAAACTTTCAAATACATAAACTGATCTTCAGACTCTTTTACTTGCTTTTCTTATTCACTTTTCTTAGAAATCCTATCATTCTTTTAAACTTCTAGTTCTTAAAACTTTCAAATACATAAACTGATCTTCAGACTCTTTTACTTGCTTTTCTTTTTCACTTTTCTTAGAAATCTTATCATTCTTTTAAACTTTCAAATACATAAACTGATCTTCAGACTCTTTTACTTGCTTTTCTTATTCACTTTTCTTAGAAATCCTATCATTCTTTTAAACTTCTAGTTCTTAAAACTTTCAAATACATAAACTGATCTTCAGACTCTTTTACTTGCTTTTCTTATTCTCTTTTCTTAGAAATCTTATATAGTTCTTAAAACTTTCAAATACATAAACTGATCTTCAGACTCTTTTACTTGCTTTTCTTATTCACTTTTCTTAGAAATCTTATCTAGTTCTTAAAACTTTCAAATACATAAACTGATCTTCAGACTCTTTTACTTGCTTTTCTTATTCACTTTTCTTAGAAATCTTATCTAGTTCTTAAAACTTTCAAATACATAAACTGATCTTCAGACTCTTTTACTTGCTTTTCTTATTCACTTTTCTTAGAAATCCTATCATTCTTTTAAACTTCTAGTTCATAAAACTTTCAAATACATAAACTGATCTTCAGACTCTTTTACTTGCTTTTCTTATTCACTTTTCTTAGAAATCTTATATAGTTCTTAAAACTTTCAAATACATAAACTGATTTTCAGACTCTTTTACTTGCTTTTCTTATTCACTTTTCTTAGAAATCCTATCATTCTTTTAAACTTCTAGTTCATAAAACTTTCAAATACATAAACTGATCTTCAGACTCTTTTACTTACTTTTCTTATTCACTTTTCTTAGAAATCTTATCATTCTTTTAAACTTCTAGTTCTTAAAACTTTCAAATACATAAACTGATCTTCAGACTCTTTTACTTGCTTTTCTTATTCACTTTTCTTAAAAATCTTATCATTCTTTTAAACTTCTATTCTTAAAACTTTCAAATACATAAACTGATCTTCAGACTCTTTTACTTGCTTTTCTTATTCACTTTTCTTAGAAATCTTATCATTCTTTTAAACTTCTAGTTCTTAAAACTTTCAAATACATAAACTGATCTTCAGACTCTTTTACTTGCTTTTCTTATTCACTTTTCTTAGAAATCTTATCATTTTTTTAAACTTCTAGTTCTTAAAACTTTCAAATACATAAACTGATCTTCAGACTCTTTTACTTGCTTTTCTTATTCACTTTTCTTAGAAATCTTATCTAGTTCTTAAAACTTTCAAATACATAAACTGATCTTCAGACTCTTTTACTTGCTTTTCTTATTCACTTTTCTTAGAAATCTTATCATTCTTTTAAACTTCTAGTTCTTAAAACTTTCAAATACATAAACTGATCTTCAGACTCTTTTACTTGCTTTTCTTATTCACTTTTCTTAGAAATCCTATCATTCTTTTAAACTTCTAGTTCTTAAAACTTTCAAATACATAAACTGATCTTCAGACTCTTTTACTTGCTTTTCTTATTCACTTTTCTTAGAAATCCTATCATTCTTTTAAACTTCTAGTTCTTAAAACTTTCAAATACATAAACTGCTCTTCAGACTCTTTTACTTGCTTTTCTTATTCACTTTTCTTAGAAATTTATCATTCTTTTAAACTTCTAGTTCTTAAAACTTTCAAATACATAAACTGATCTTCAGATTCTTTTACTTGCATTTCTTATTCACTTTTCTTAGAAATCTCATTTCAAATACATTTTTCAGACTCTTTTACTTGCTTTTCTTAACTTCTAGTTCTTAAAACTTTCATAATACATCTTTTACTTGCTTTTCTTAACTGAAATCTTCAGACTCTTTTACTTGCTTTTCTTATTCACTTTTCTTAGAAATCCTATCATTCTTTTAAACTTCTAGTTCTTAAAACTTTCAAATACATAAACTGATCTTCAGACTCTTTTACTTGCTTTTCTTATTCACTTTTCTTAGAAATCCTATCATTCTTTTAAACTTCTAGTTCTTAAAACTTTCAAATACATAAACTGCTCTTCAGACTCTTTTACTTGCTTTTCTTATTCACTTTTCTTAGAAATTTATCATTCTTTTAAACTTCTAGTTCTTAAAACTTTCAAATACATAAACTGATCTTCAGATTCTTTTACTTGCATTTCTTATTCACTTTTCTTAGAAATCTCATCATTTTTTTAAACTTCTAGTTCTTAAAACTTTCAAATACATAAACTGATCTTCAGACTCTTTTACTTGCTTTTCTTATTCACTTTTCTTAGAAATCCTATCATTCTTTTAAACTTCTAGTTCTTAAAACTTTCAAATACATAAACTGATCTTCAGACTCTTTTACTTGCTTTTCTTATTCACTTTTCTTAGAAATCTTATCTAGTTCTTAAAACTTTCAAATACATAAACTGATCTTCAGACTCTTTTACTTGCTTTTCTTATTCACTTTTCTTAGAAATCCTATCATTCTTTTAAACTTCTAGTTCATAAAACTTTCAAATACATAAACTGATCTTCAGACTCTTTTACTTGCTTTTCTTATTCACTTTTCTTAGAAATCTTATCTAGTTCTTAAAACTTTCAAATACATAAACTGATCTTCAGACTCTTTTACTTGCTTTTCTTATTCACTTTTCTTAGAAATTTATCATTCTTTTAAACTTCTAGTTCTTAAAACTTTCAAATACATAAACTGATCTTCAGATTCTTTTACTTGCATTTCTTATTCACTTTTCTTAGAAATCTCATCATTTTTTTAAACTTCTAGTTCTTAAAACTTTCAAATACATAAACTGATCTTCAGACTCTTTTACTTGCTTTTCTTATTCACTTTTCTTAGAAATCCTATCATTCTTTTAAACTTCTAGTTCTTAAAACTTTCAAATACATAAACTGATCTTCAGACTCTTTTACTTGCTTTTCTTATTCACTTTTCTTAGAAATCTTATCATTCTTTTAAACTTCTAGTTCTTAAAACTTTCAAATACATAAACTGATCTTCAGACTCTTTTACTTGCTTTTCTTATTCACTTTTCTTAGAAATCCTATCATTCTTTTAAACTTCTAGTTCTTAAAACTTTCAAATACATAAACTGATCTTCAGACTCTTTTACTTGCTTTTCTTATTCACTTTTCTTAGAAATCTTATATAGTTCTTAAAACTTTCAAATACATAAACTGATCTTCAGACTCTTTTACTTGCTTTTCTTATTCACTTTTCTTAGAAATCTCATCATTTTTTTAAACTTCTAGTTCTTAAAACTTTAAATACATAAACTGATCTTCAGACTCTTTTACTTGCTTTTCTTATTCACTTTTCTTAGAAATCTTATCATTCTTTTAAACTTCTAGTTCTTAAAACTTTCAAATACATAAACTGATCTTCAGACTCTTTTACTTGCTTTTCTTATTCACTTTTCTTAGAAATCCTATCATTCTTTTAAACTTCTAGTTCTTAAAACTTTCAAATACATAAACTGATCTTCAGACTCTTTTACTTGCTTTTCTTATTCACTTTTCTTAGAAATCTTATCATTCTTTTAAACTTCTAGTTCTTAAAACTTTCAAATACATAAACTGATCTTCAGACTCTTTTACTTGCTTTTCTTATTCACTTTTCTTAGAAATCTTATCATTCTTTTAAACTTCTAGTTCTTAAAACTTTCAAATACATAAACTGATCTTCAGACTCTTTTACTTACTTTTCTTATTCACTTTTCTTAGAAATCTTATCATTTTTTTAAACTTCTAGTTCTTAAAACTTTCAAATACATAAACTGTTCTTCAGACTCTTTTACTTGCTTTTCTTATTCACTTTTCTTAAAAATCTTATCATTCTTTTAAACTTCTATTCTTAAAACTTTCAAATACATAAACTGATCTTCAGACTCTTTTACTTGCTTTTCTTATTCACTTTTCTTAGAAATCTTATCATTCTTTTAAACTTCTAGTTCTTAAAACTTTCAAATACATAAACTGATCTTCAGACTCTTTTACTTGCTTTTCTTATTCACTTTTCTTAGAAATCTTATCATTTTTTTAAACTTCTAGTTCTTAAAACTTTCAAATACATAAACTGATCTTCAGACTCTTTTACTTGCTTTTCTTATTCACTTTTCTTAGAAATCTTATCTAGTTCTTAAAACTTTCAAATACATAAACTGATCTTCAGACTCTTTTACTTGCTTTTCTTATTCACTTTTCTTAGAAATCCTATCATTCTTTTAAACTTCTAGTTCTTAAAACTTTCAAATACATAAACTGATCTTCAGACTCTTTTACTTGCTTTTCTTATTCACTTTTCTTAGAAATCTTATCATTCTTTTAAACTTCTAGTTCTTAAAACTTTCAAATACATAAACTGATCTTCAGACTCTTTTACTTGCTTTTCTTATTCACTTTTCTTAGAAATCCTATCATTCTTTTAAACTTCTAGTTCTTAAAACTTTCAAATACATAAACTGATCTTCAGACTCTTTTACTTGCATTTCTTATTCACTTTTCTTAGAAATCTTATCATTCTTTTAAACTTCTAGTTCTTAAAACTTTCAAATACATAAACTGATCTTCAGACTCTTTTACTTGCTTTTCTTATTCACTTTTCTTAGAAATCTTATCATTCTTTTAAACTTCTAGTTCTTAAAACTTTCAAATACATAAACTGATCTTCAGACTCTTTTACTTGCTTTTCTTATTCACTTTTCTTAGAAATCTTATCATTTTTTTAAACTTCTAGTTCTTAAAACTTTCAAATACATAAACTGATCTTCAGACTCTTTTACTTGCTTTTCTTATTCACTTTTCTTAGAAATCTTATCTAGTTCTTAAAACTTTCAAATACATAAACTGATCTTCAGACTCTTTTACTTGCTTTTCTTATTCACTTTTCTTAGAAATCCTATCATTCTTTTAAACTTCTAGTTCTTAAAACTTTCAAATACATAAACTGATCTTCAGACTCTTTTACTTGCTTTTCTTATTCACTTTTCTTAGAAATCCTATCATTCTTTTAAACTTCTAGTTCTTAAAACTTTCAAATACATAAACTGATCTTCAGACTCTTTTACTTGCATTTCTTATTCACTTTTCTTAGAAATTTATCATTCTTTTAAACTTCTAGTTCTTAAAACTTTCAAATACATAAACTGATCTTCAGACTCTTTTACTTGCATTTCTTATTCACTTTTCTTAGAAATCTCATCATTTTTTTAAACTTCTAGTTCTTAAAACTTTCAAATACATAAACTGATCTTCAGACTCTTTTACTTGCTTTTCTTATTCACTTTTCTTAGAAATCTTATCTAATTCTTAAAACTTTCAAATACATAAACTGATCTTCAGACTCTTTTACTTGCTTTTCTTATTCACTTTTCTTAGAAATCTTATAATTCATTTAAACTTCTAGTTCTTAAAACTTTCAAATACATAAACTGATCTTCAGACTCTTTTACTTGCTTTTCTTATTCACTTTTCTTAGAAATCTTATCATTCTTTTAAACTTCTAGTTCTTAAAACTTTCAAATACATAAACTGATCTTCAGACTCTTTTACTTGCTTTTCTTATTCACTTTTCTTAGAAATCTTATCTAGTTCTTAAAACTTTCAAATACATAAACTGATCTTCAGACTCTTTTACTTGCTTTTCTTATTCACTTTTCTTAGAAATCCTATCATTCTTTTAAACTTCTAGTTCTTAAAACTTTCAAATACATAAACTGATCTTCAGACTCTTTTACTTGCTTTTCTTATTCACTTTTCTTAGAAATCCTATCATTCTTTTAAACTTCTAGTTCTTAAAACTTTCAAATACATAAACTGATCTTCAGACTCTTTTACTTGCTTTTCTTTTTCACTTTTCTTAGAAATCCTATCATTCTTTTAAACTTCTAGTTCTTAAAACTTTCAAATACATAAACTGATCTTCAGACTCTTTTACTTGCATTTCTTATTCACTTTTCTTAGAAATTTATCATTCTTTTAAACTTCTAGTTCTTAAAACTTTAAAATACATAAACTGATCTTCAGACTCTTTTACTTGCATTTCTTATTCACTTTTCTTAGAAATCTCATCATTTTTTTAAACTTCTAGTTCTTAAAACTTTCAAATACATAAACTGATCTTCAGACTCTTTTACTTGCTTTTCTTATTCACTTTTCTTAGAAATCTTATCATTCTTTTAAACTTCTAGTTCTTAAAACTTTCAAATACATAAACTGATCTTCAGACTCTTTTACTTGCTTTTCTTATTCACTTTTCTTAGAAATCTTATCATTTTTTTAAACTTCTAGTTCTTAAAACTTTCAAATACATAAACTGATCTTCAGACTCTTTTACTTGCTTTTCTTATTCACTTTTCTTAGAAATCTTATCATTCTTTTAAACTTCTAGTTCTTAAAACTTTCAAATACATAAACTGATCTTCAGACTCTTTTACTTGCTTTTCTTATTCACTTTTCTTAGAAATCTTATCTAATTCTTAAAACTTTCAAATACATAAACTGATCTTCAGACTCTTTTACTTGCTTTTCTTATTCACTTTTCTTAGAAATCTTATCATTTTTTTAAACTTCTAGTTCTTAAAACTTTCAAATACATAAACTGATCTTCAGACTCTTTTACTTGCTTTTCTTATTCACTTTTCTTAGAAATCTTATCTAGTTCTTAAAACTTTCAAATACATAAACTGATCTTCAGACTCTTTTACTTGCTTTTCTTATTCACTTTTCTTAGAAATCTTATCTAGTTCTTAAAACTTTCAAATACATAAACTGATCTTCAGACTCTTTTACTTGCTTTTCTTATTCACTTTTCTTAGAAATCCTATCATTCTTTTAAACTTCTAGTTCTTAAAACTTTCAAATACATAAACTGATCTTCAGACTCTTTTACTTGCTTTTCTTATTCACTTTTCTTAGAAATCTTATCATTCTTTTAAACTTCTAGTTCTTAAAACTTTCAAATACATAAACTGATCTTCAGACTCTTTTACTTGCTTTTCTTATTCACTTTTCTTAGAAATCTTATCATTCTTTTAAACTTCTAGTTCTTAAAACTTTCAAATACATAAACTGATCTTCAGACTCTTTTACTTGCTTTTCTTATTCACTTTTCTTAGAAATCTTATCTAGTTCTTAAAACTTTCAAATACATAAACTGATCTTCAGACTCTTTTACTTGCTTTTCTTATTCACTTTTCTTAGAAATCTTATCTAGTTCTTAAAACTTTCAAATACATAAACTGATCTTCAGACTCTTTTACTTGCTTTTCTTATTCACTTTTCTTAGAAATCTTATAATTCATTTAAACTTCTAGTTCTTAAAACTTTCAAATACATAAACTTATCTTCAGACTCTTTTACTTGCTTTTCTTATTCACTTTTCTTAAAAATCTTGTCATTCTTTTAAACTTCTATTCTTAAAACTTTCAAATACATAAACTGATCTTCAGACTCTTTTACTTGCTTTTCTTATTCACTTTTCTTAGAAATCCTATCATTCTTTTAAACTTCTAGTTCTTAAAACTTTCAAATACATAAACTGATCTTCAGACTCTTTTACTTGCTTTTCTTATTCACTTTTCTTAGAAATCTTATCTAATTCTTAAAACTTTCAAATACATAAACTGATCTTCAGACTCTTTTACTTGCTTTTCTTATTCACTTTTCTTAGAAAACTTATAATTCATTTAAACTTCTAGTTCTTAAAACTTTCAAATACATAAACTGATCTTCAGACTCTTTTACTTGCTTTTCTTATTCACTTTTCTTAGAAATCCTATCATTCTTTTAAACTTCTAGTTCTTAAAACTTTCAAATACATAAACTGATCTTCAGACTCTTTTACTTGCTTTTCTTATTCACTTTTCTTAGAAATCTTATCATTTTTTTAAACTTCTAGTTCTTAAAACTTTCAAATACATAAACTGATCTTCAGACTCTTTTACTTGCTTTTCTTATTCACTTTTCTTAGAAATCTTATCTAATTCTTAAAACTTTCAAATACATAAACTGATCTTCAGACTCTTTTACTTGCTTTTCTTATTCACTTTTCTTAGAAATCCTATCATTCTTTTAAACTTCTAGTTCTTAAAACTTTCAAATACATAAACTGATCTTCAGACTCTTTTACTTGCTTTTCTTATTCACTTTTCTTAGAAATCCTATCATTCTTTTAAACTTCTAGTTCTTAAAACTTTCAAATACATAAACTGATCTTCAGACTCTTTTACTTGCTTTTCTTATTCACTTTTCTTAGAAATCTTATAATTCATTTAAACTTCTAGTTCTTAAAACTTTCAAATACATAAACTGATCTTCAGACTCTTTTACTTGCTTTTCTTATTCACTTTTCTTAGAAATCTTATATAGTTCTTAAAACTTTCAAATACATAAACTGATCTTCAGACTCTTTTACTTGCTTTTCTTATTCACTTTTCTTAGAAATCTTATAATTCATTTAAACTTCTAGTTCTTAAAACTTTCAAATACATAAACTGATCTTCAGACTCTTTTACTTGCTTTTCTTATTCACTTTTCTTAGAAATCCTATCATTCTTTTAAACTTCTAGTTCTTAAAACTTTCAAATACATAAACTGATCTTCAGACTCTTTTACTTGCTTTTCTTATTCACTTTTCTTAGAAATCCTATCATTCTTTTAAACTTCTAGTTCTTAAAACTTTCAAATACATAAACTGATCTTCAGACTCTTTTACTTGCTTTTCTTATTCACTTTTCTTAGAAATCTTATCATTCTTTTAAACTTCTAGTTCTTAAAACTTTCAAATACATAAACTGATCTTCAGACTCTTTTACTTGCTTTTCTTATTCACTTTTCTTAGAAATCTTATCTAATTCTTAAAACTTTCAAATACATAAACTGATCTTCAGACTCTTTTACTTGCTTTTCTTATTAACTTTTCTTAGAAAACTTATAATTCATTTAAACTTCTAGTTCTTAAAACTTTCAAATACATAAACTGATCTTCAGACTCTTTTACTTGCATTTCTTATTCACTTTTCTTAGAAATCCTATCATTCTTTTAAACTTCTAGTTCTTAAAACTTTCAAATACATAAACTGATCTTCAGACTCTTTTACTTGCTTTTCTTATTCACTTTTCTTAGAAATCCTATCATTCTTTTAAACTTCTAGTTCTTAAAACTTTCAAATACATAAACTGATCTTCAGACTCTTTTACTTGCTTTTCTTATTCACTTTTCTTAGAAATCCTATCATTCTTTTAAACTTCTAGTTCTTAAAACTTTCAAATACATAAACTGATCTTCAGACTCTTTTACTTGCTTTTCTTATTCACTTTTCTTAAAAATCTTATCATTCTTTTAAACTTTCAAATACATAAACTGATCTTCAGACTCTTTTACTTGCTTTTCTTATTCACTTTTCTTAGAAATCTTATCATTTTTTTAAACTTCTAGTTCTTAAAACTTTCAAATACATAAACTGATCTTTAGACTCTTTTACTTGCTTTTCTTATTCACTTTTCTTAGAAATCCTATCATTCTTTTAAACTTCTAGTTCTTAAAACTTTCAAATACATAAACTGATCTTCAGACTCTTTTACTTGCTTTTCTTATTCACTTTTCTTAGAAATCTTATAATTCATTTAAACTTCTAGTTCTTAAAACTTTCAAATACATAAACTGATCTTCAGACTCTTTTACTTGCTTTTCTTATTCACTTTTCTTAGAAATCTTATCTAGTTCTTAAAACTTTCAAATACATAAACTGATCTTCAGACTCTTTTACTTGCTTTTCTTATTCACTTTTCTTAGAAATCTTATCATTTTTTTAAACTTCTAGTTCTTAAAACTTTCAAATACATAAACTGATCTTCAGACTCTTTTACTTGCTTTTCTTATTCACTTTTCTTAGAAATCCTATCATTCTTTTAAACTTCTAGTTCTTAAAACTTTCAAATACATAAACTGATCTTCAGACTCTTTTACTTACTTTTCTTATTCACTTTTCTTAGAAATCTTATCATTTTTTTAAACTTCTAGTTCTTAAAACTTTCAAATACATAAACTGATCTTTAGACTCTTTTACTTGCTTTTCTTATTCACTTTTCTTAAAAATCTTATCATTCTTTTAAACTTCTATTCTTAAAACTTTCAAATCATAAACTGATCTTCAGACTCTTTTACTTGCTTTTCTTATTCACTTTTCTTAGAAATCTTATCATTCTTTTAAACTTCTAGTTCTTAAAACTTTCAAATACATAAACTGATCTTCAGACTCTTTTACTTGCTTTTCTTATTCACTTTTCTTAGAAATCTTATCTAGTTCTTAAAACTTTCAAATACATAAACTGATTTTCAGACTCTTTTACTTGCTTTTCTTATTCACTTTTCTTAGAAATCTTATCTAGTTCTTAAAACTTTCAAATACATAAACTGATCTTCAGACTCTTTTACTTGCTTTTCTTATTCACTTTTCTTAGAAATCTTATCATTTTTTTAAACTTCTAGTTCTTAAAACTTTCAAATACATAAACTGATCTTCAGACTCTTTTACTTGCTTTTCTTATTCACTTTTCTTAGAAATCTTATATAGTTCTTAAAACTTTCAAATACATAAACTGATCTTCAGACTCTTTTACTTGCTTTTCTTATTCACTTTTCTTAGAAATCTTATCATTCTTTTAAACTTCTAGTTCTTAAAACTTTCAAATACATAAACTGATCTTCAGACTCTTTTACTTGCTTTTCTTATTCACTTTTCTTAAAAATCTTATCATTCTTTTAAACTTCTAGTTCTTAAAACTTTCAAATACATAAACTGCTCTTCAGACTCTTTTACTTGCTTTTCTTATTCACTTTTCTTAGAAATCTTATCATTTTTTTAAACTTCTAGTTCTTAAAACTTTCAAATACATAAACTGATCTTCAGACTCTTTTACTTGCTTTTCTTATTCACTTTTCTTAGAAATCTTATCTAGTTCTTAAAACTTTCAAATACATAAACTGATCTTCAGACTCTTTTACTTGCTTTTCTTATTCACTTTTCTTAGAAATCTTATCTAGTTCTTAAAACTTTCAAATACATAAACTGATCTTCAGACTCTTTTACTTGCTTTTCTTATTCACTTTTCTTAAAAATCTTGTCATTCTTTTAAACTTCTAGTTCTTAAAACTTTCAAATACATAAACTGATCTTCAGACTCTTTTACTTGCATTTCTTATTCACTTTTCTTAGAAATTTATCATTCTTTTAAACTTCTAGTTCTTAAAACTTTCAAATACATAAACTGATCTTCAGACTCTTTTACTTACTTTTCTTATTCACTTTTCTTAGAAATCTTATCATTTTTTTAAACTTCTAGTTCTTAAAACTTTCAAATACATAAACTGATCTTTAGACTCTTTTACTTGCTTTTCTTATTCACTTTTCTTAAAAATCTTATCATTCTTTTAAACTTCTATTCTTAAAACTTTCAAATCATAAACTGATCTTCAGACTCTTTTACTTGCTTTTCTTATTCACTTTTCTTAGAAATCTTATCATTCTTTTAAACTTCTAGTTCTTAAAACTTTCAAATACATAAACTGATCTTCAGACTCTTTTACTTGCTTTTCTTATTCACTTTTCTTAGAAATCTTATCTAGTTCTTAAAACTTTCAAATACATAAACTGATTTTCAGACTCTTTTACTTGCTTTTCTTATTCACTTTTCTTAGAAATCTTATCTAGTTCTTAAAACTTTCAAATACATAAACTGATCTTCAGACTCTTTTACTTACTTTTCTTATTCACTTTTCTTAAAAATCTTATCATTCTTTTAAACTTCTAGTTCTTAAAACTTTCAAATACATAAACTGCTCTTCAGACTCTTTACTTGCTTTTCTTATTCACTTTTCTTAGAAATCTTATATAGTTCTTAAAACTATCAAATACATAAACTGATCTTCAGACTCTTTTACTTGCTTTTCTTATTCACTTTTCTTAGAAATCTTATCATTTTTTTAAACTTCTAGTTCTTAAAACTTTCAAATACATAAACTGATCTTCAGACTCTTTTACTTGCTTTTCTTATTCACTTTTCTTAGAAATCTTATATAGTTCTTAAAACTTTCAAATACATAAACTGATCTTCAGACTCTTTTACTTGCTTTTCTTATTCACTTTTCTTAGAAATCTTATCATTCTTTTAAACTTCTAGTTCTTAAAACTTTCAAATACATAAACTGATCTTCAGACTCTTTTACTTGCTTTTCTTATTCACTTTTCTTAAAAATCTTATCATTCTTTTAAACTTCTAGTTCTTAAAACTTTCAAATACATAAACTGCTCTTCAGACTCTTTTACTTGCTTTTCTTATTCACTTTTCTTAGAAATCTTATCATTTTTTTAAACTTCTAGTTCTTAAAACTTTCAAATACATAAACTGATCTTCAGACTCTTTTACTTGCTTTTCTTATTCACTTTTCTTAGAAATCTTATCTAGTTCTTAAAACTTTCAAATACATAAACTGATCTTCAGACTCTTTTACTTGCTTTTCTTATTCACTTTTCTTAGAAATCTTATCATTTTTTTAAACTTCTAGTTCTTAAAACTTTCAAATAAATAAACTGATCTTCAGACTCTTTTACTTGCTTTTCTTATTCACTTTTCTTAGAAATCCTATCATTCTTTTAAACTTCTAGTTTTTAAAACTTTCAAATACATAAACTGATCTTCAGACTCTTTTACTTACTTTTCTTATTCACTTTTCTTAAAAATCTTATCATTCTTTTAAACTTCTATTCTTAAAACTTTCAAATCATAAACTGATCTTCAGACTCTTTTACTTGCTTTTCTTATTCACTTTTCTTAAAAATCTTATCATTCTTTTAAACTTCTATTCTTAAAACTTTCAAATACATAAACTGATCTTCAGACTCTTTTACTTGCTTTTCTTATTCACTTTTCTTAGAAATCTTATCTAGTTCTTAAAACTTTCAAATACATAAACTGATTTTCAGACTCTTTTACTTGCTTTTCTTATTCACTTTTCTTAGAAATCTTATCTAGTTCTTAAAACTTTCAAATACATAAACTGATCTTCAGACTCTTTTACTTGCTTTTCTTATTCACTTTTCTTAGAAATCTTATCATTTTTTTAAACTTCTAGTTCTTAAAACTTTCAAATACATAAACTGATCTTCAGAACTTTTTACTTGCTTTTCTTATTCACTTTTCTTAGAAATCTTATCTAGTTCTTAAAACTTTCAAATACATAAACTGATCTTCAGACTCTTTTACTTGCTTTTCTTATTCACTTTTCTTAAAAATCTTGTCATTCTTTTAAACTTCTATTCTTAAAACTTTCAAATACATAAACTGATCTTCAGACTCTTTTACTTGCTTTTCTTATTCACTTTTCTTAGAAATCCTATCATTCTTTTAAACTTCTAGTTCTTAAAACTTTCAAATACATAAACTGATCTTCAGACTCTTTTACTTGCTTTTCTTATTCACTTTTCTTAGAAATCTTATCATTCTTTTAAACTTCTAGTTCTTAAAACTTTCAAATACATAAACTGATCTTCAGACTCTTTTACTTGCTTTTCTTATTCACTTTTCTTAGAAATCTTATCTAATTCTTAAAACTTTCAAATACATAAACTGATCTTCAGACTCTTTTACTTGCTTTTCTTATTCACTTTTCTTAGAAATCCTATCATTCTTTTAA
Source organism: Loxodes magnus (assembly GCA_946699065.1). Taxonomy (NCBI): domain Eukaryota; phylum Ciliophora; class Karyorelictea; order Loxodida; family Loxodidae; genus Loxodes; species Loxodes magnus. Next base: position 7,515 of record CAMPDV010003160.1, on the reverse strand, counting down.
ACTTCTAGTTCTTAAAACTTTCAAATACATAAACTGATCTTCAGACTCTTTTACTTGCTTTTCTTATTCACTTTTCTTAGAAATCTTATCATTTTTTTAAACTTCTAGTTTTTAAAACTTTCAAATACATAAACTGATCTTCAGACTCTTTTACTTGCTTTTCTTATTCACTTTTCTTAGAAATCTTATCATTCTTTTAAACTTCTAGTTCTTAAAACTTTCAAATACATAAACTGATCTTCAGACTCTTTTACTTGCTTTTCTTATTCACTTTTCTTAGAAATCTTATCTAGTTCTTAAAACTTTCAAATACATAAACTGATCTTCAGACTCTTTTACTTGCTTTTCTTATTCACTTTTCTTAAAAATCTTGTCATTCTTTTAAACTTCTATTCTTAAAACTTTCAAATACATAAACTGATCTTCAGACTCTTTTACTTGCTTTTCTTATTCACTTTTCTTAGAAATCCTATCATTCTTTTAAACTTCTAGTTCTTAAAACTTTCAAATACATAAACTGATCTTCAGACTCTTTTACTTGCTTTTCTTATTCACTTTTCTTAGAAATCTTATCATTCTTTTAAACTTCTAGTTCTTAAAACTTTCAAATACATAAACTGATCTTCAGACTCTTTTACTTGCTTTTCTTATTCACTTTTCTTAGAAATCTTATCTAATTCTTAAAACTTTCAAATACATAAACTGATCTTCAGACTCTTTTACTTGCTTTTCTTATTCACTTTTCTTAGAAATCCTATCATTCTTTTAAACTTCTAGTTCTTAAAACTTTCAAATACATAAACTGATCTTCAGACTCTTTTACTTGCTTTTCTTATTCACTTTTCTTAGAAATCTTATCATTTTTTTAAACTTCTAGTTTTTAAAACTTTCAAATACATAAACTGATCTTCAGACTCTTTTACTTGCTTTTCTTATTCACTTTTCTTAGAAATCTTATATAGTTCTTAAAACTTTCAAATACATAAACTGATCTTCAGACTCTTTTACTTGCTTTTCTTATTCACTTTTCTTAGAAATCTTATCATTCTTTTAAACTTCTATTCTTAAAACTTTCAAATACATAAACTGCTCTTCAGACTCTTTTACTTGCTTTTCTTATTCACTTTTCTTAGAAATCTTATCATTTTTTTAAACTTCTAGTTCTTAAAACTTTCAAATACATAAACTGATCTTCAGAACTTTTTACTTGCTTTTCTTATTCACTTTTCTTAGAAATCTTATCTAGTTCTTAAAACTTTCAAATACATAAACTGATCTTCAGACTCTTTTACTTGCTTTTCTTATTCACTTTTCTTAAAAATCTTATCTAGTTCTTAAAACTTTCAAATACATAAACTGATCTTCAGACTCTTTTACTTGCTTTTCTTATTCACTTTTCTTAGAAATCTTATCATTTTTTTAAACTTCTAGTTCTTAAAACTTTCAAATACATAAACTGATCTTCAGACTCTTTTACTTGCTTTTCTTATTCACTTTTCTTAGAAATCTTATCTAGTTCTTAAAACTTTCAAATACATAAACTGATCTTCAGACTCTTTTACTTGCTTTTCTTATTCACTTTTCTTAGAAATCTTATCATTTTTTTAAACTTCTAGTTCTTAAAACTTTCAAATACATAAACTGATCTTCAGACTCTTTTACTTGCTTTTCTTATTCACTTTTCTTAGAAATCCTATCATTCTTTTAAACTTCTAGTTCTTAAAACTTTCAAATACATAAACTGATCTTCAGACTCTTTTACTTGCTTTTCTTATTCACTTTTCTTAAAAATCTTATCATTCTTTTAAACTTCTATTCTTAAAACTTTCAAATCATAAACTGATCTTCAGACTCTTTTACTTGCTTTTCTTATTCACTTTTCTTAAAAATCTTATCATTCTTTTAAACTTCTATTCTTAAAACTTTCAAATCATAAACTGATCTTCAGACTCTTTTACTTGCTTTTCTTATTCACTTTTCTTAGAAATCTTATCATTCTTTTAAACTTCTAGTTCTTAAAACTTTCAAATACATAAACTGATCTTCAGACTCTTTTACTTGCTTTTCTTATTCACTTTTCTTAGAAATCTTATCTAGTTCTTAAAACTTTCAAATACATAAACTGATTTTCAGACTCTTTTACTTGCTTTTCTTATTCACTTTTCTTAGAAATCTTATCTAGTTCTTAAAACTTTCAAATACATAAACTGATCTTCAGACTCTTTTACTTGCTTTTCTTATTCACTTTTCTTAGAAATCTTATCATTTTTTTAAACTTCTAGTTCTTAAAACTTTCAAATACATAAACTGATCTTCAGACTCTTTTACTTGCTTTTCTTATTCACTTTTCTTAGAAATCTTATCTAGTTCTTAAAACTTTCAAATACATAAACTGATCTTCAGACTCTTTTACTTGCTTTTCTTATTCACTTTTCTTAGAAATCTTATCATTTTTTTAAACTTCTAGTTCTTAAAACTTTCAAATACATAAACTGATCTTTAGACTCTTTTACTTGCTTTTCTTATTCACTTTTCTTAGAAATCTTATCATTCTTTTAAACTTCTAGTTCTTAAAACTTTCAAATACATAAACTGATCTTCAGACTCTTTTACTTGCTTTTCTTATTCACTTTTCTTAGAAATCTTATAATTCATTTAAACTTCTAGTTCTTAAAACTTTCAAATACATAAACTGATCTTCAGACTCTTTTACTTGCTTTTTTTATTCACTTTTCTTAGAAATTTTATCTAGTTCTTAAAACTTTCAAATACATAAACTGATCTTCAGACTCTTTTACTTGCTTTTCTTATTCACTTTTCTTAGAAATCTTATCATTTTTTTAAACTTCTAGTTCTTAAAACTTTCAAATACATAAACTGATCTTTAGACTCTTTTACTTGCTTTTCTTATTCACTTTTCTTAGAAATCCTATCATTCTTTTAAACTTCTAGTTCTTAAAACTTTCAAATACATAAACTGATCTTCAGACTCTTTTACTTGCTTTTCTTATTCACTTTTCTTAGAAATCTTATAATTCATTTAAACTTCTAGTTCTTAAAACTTTCAAATACATAAACTGATCTTCAGACTCTTTTACTTGCTTTTCTTATTCACTTTTCTTAGAAATCTTATCTAGTTCTTAAAACTTTCAAATACATAAACTGATCTTCAGACTCTTTTACTTGCTTTTCTTATTCACTTTTCTTAGAAATCCTATCATTCTTTTAAACTTCTAGTTCTTAAAACTTTCAAATACATAAACTGATCTTCAGACTCTTTTACTTACTTTTCTTATTCACTTTTCTTAGAAATCTTATCATTTTTTTAAACTTCTAGTTCTTAAAACTTTCAAATACATAAACTGATCTTCAGACTCTTTTACTTGCTTTTCTTATTCACTTTTCTTAAAAATCTTATCATTCTTTTAAACTTCTATTCTTAAAACTTTCAAATCATAAACTGATCTTCAGACTCTTTTACTTGCTTTTCTTATTCACTTTTCTTAGAAATCTTATCATTCTTTTAAACTTCTAGTTCTTAAAACTTTCAAATACATAAACTGATCTTCAGACTCTTTTACTTGCATTTCTTATTCACTTTTCTTAGAAATTTATCATTCTTTTAAACTTCTAGTTCTTAAAACTTTCAAATACATAAACTGATCTTCAGACTCTTTTACTTGCTTTTCTTATTCACTTTTCTTAAAAATCTTATCATTCTTTTAAACTTCTATTCTTAAAACTTTCAAATCATAAACTGATCTTCAGACTCTTTTACTTGCTTTTCTTATTCACTTTTCTTAGAAATCTTATCATTCTTTTAAACTTCTAGTTCTTAAAACTTTCAAATACATAAACTGATCTTCAGACTCTTTTACTTGCTTTTCTTATTCACTTTTCTTAGAAATCTTATCTAGTTCTTAAAACTTTCAAATACATAAACTGATTTTCAGACTCTTTTACTTGCTTTTCTTATTCACTTTTCTTAGAAATCTTATCTAGTTCTTAAAACTTTCAAATACATAAACTGATCTTCAGACTCTTTTACTTGCTTTTCTTATTCACTTTTCTTAGAAATCTTATCATTTTTTTAAACTTCTAGTTCTTAAAACTTTCAAATACATAAACTGATCTTCAGACTCTTTTACTTGCTTTTCTTATTCACTTTTCTTAGAAATCCTATCATTCTTTTAAACTTCTAGTTTTTAAAACTTTCAAATACATAAACTGATCTTCAGACTCTTTTACTTACTTTTCTTAATCACTTTTCTTAAAAATCTTATCATTCTTTTAAACTTCTATTCTTAAAATTTTCAAATCATAAACTGATCTTCAGACTCTTTTACTTGCTTTTCTTATTCACTTTTCTTAGAAATCTTATCTAGTTCTTAAAACTTTCAAATACATAAACTGATCTTCAGACTCTTTTACTTGCTTTTCTTATTCACTTTTCTTAGAAATCTTATCATTTTTTTAAACTTCTAGTTCTTAAAACTTTCAAATACATAAACTGATCTTCAGACTCTTTTACTTGCTTTTCTTATTCACTTTTCTTAGAAATCTTATCATTCTTTTAAACTTCTAGTTCTTAAAACTTTCAAATACATAAACTGATCTTCAGACTCTTTTACTTACTTTTCTTAATCACTTTTCTTAAAAATCTTATCATTCTTTTAAACTTCTATTCTTAAAACTTTCAAATCATAAACTGATCTTCAGACTCTTTTACTTGCTTTTCTTATTCACTTTTCTTAGAAATCTTATCATTCTTTTAAACTTCTAGTTCTTAAAACTTTCAAATACATAAACTGATCTTCAGACTCTTTTACTTGCTTTTCTTATTCACTTTTCTTAGAAATCTTATCTAGTTCTTAAAACTTTCAAATACATAAACTGATTTTCAGACTCTTTTACTTGCTTTTCTTATTCACTTTTCTTAGAAATCTTATCTAGTTCTTAAAACTTTCAAATACATAAACTGATCTTCAGACTCTTTTACTTGCTTTTCTTATTCACTTTTCTTAGAAATCTTATCATTTTTTTAAACTTCTAGTTCTTAAAACTTTCAAATACATAAACTGATCTTCAGACTCTTTTACTTGCTTTTCTTATTCACTTTTCTTAGAAATCTTATCTAGTTCTTAAAACTTTCAAATACATAAACTGATCTTCAGACTCTTTTACTTGCTTTTCTTATTCACTTTTCTTAGAAATCTTATCATTTTTTTAAACTTCTAGTTCTTAAAACTTTCAAATACATAAACTGATCTTTAGACTCTTTTACTTGCTTTTCTTATTCACTTTTCTTAGAAATCTTATCATTCTTTTAAACTTCTAGTTCTTAAAACTTTCAAATACATAAACAGATCTTCAGACTCTTTTACTTGATTTTCTTATTCACTTTTCTTAGAAATCTTATAATTCATTTAAACTTCTAGTTCTTAAAACTTTCAAATACATAAACTGATCTTCAGACTCTTTTACTTGCTTTTCTTATTCACTTTTCTTAGAAATCTTATCTAGTTCTTAAAACTTTCAAATACATAAACTGATCTTCAGACTCTTTTACTTGCTTTTCTTATTCACTTTTCTTAGAAATCTTATCATTTTTTTAAACTTCTAGTTCTTAAAACTTTCAAATACATAAACTGATCTTTAGACTCTTTTACTTGCTTTTCTTATTCACTTTTCTTAGAAATCTTATCATTCTTTTAAACTTCTAGTTCTTAAAACTTTCAAATACATAAACTGATCTTCAGACTCTTTTACTTGCTTTTCTTATTCACTTTTCTTAGAAATCTTATAATTCATTTAAACTTCTAGTTCTTAAAACTTTCAAATACATAAACTGATCTTCAGACTCTTTTACTTGCTTTTCTTATTCACTTTTCTTAGAAATCCTATCATTCTTTTAAACTTCTAGTTCTTAAAACTTTCAAATACATAAACTGATCTTCAGACTCTTTTACTTGCTTTTCTTATTCACTTTTCTTAAAAATCTTATCATTCTTTTAAACTTCTATTCTTAAAACTTTCAAATCATAAACTGATCTTCAGACTCTTTTACTTGCTTTTCTTATTCACTTTTCTTAAAAATCTTATCATTCTTTTAAACTTCTATTCTTAAAACTTTCAAATCATAAACTGATCTTCAGACTCTTTTACTTGCTTTTCTTATTCACTTTTCTTAGAAATCTTATCATTCTTTTAAACTTCTAGTTCTTAAAACTTTCAAATACATAAACTGATCTTCAGACTCTTTTACTTGCTTTTCTTATTCACTTTTCTTAGAAATCTTATCTAGTTCTTAAAACTTTCAAATACATAAACTGATTTTCAGACTCTTTTACTTGCTTTTCTTATTCACTTTTCTTAGAAATCTTATCTAGTTCTTAAAACTTTCAAATACATAAACTGATCTTCAGACTCTTTTACTTGCTTTTCTTATTCACTTTTCTTAGAAATCTTATCATTTTTTTAAACTTCTAGTTCTTAAAACTTTCAAATACATAAACTGATCTTCAGACTCTTTTACTTGCTTTTCTTATTCACTTTTCTTAGAAATCTTATCTAGTTCTTAAAACTTTCAAATACATAAACTGATCTTCAGACTCTTTTACTTGCTTTTCTTATTCACTTTTCTTAGAAATCTTATCATTTTTTTAAACTTCTAGTTCTTAAAACTTTCAAATACATAAACTGATCTTTAGACTCTTTTACTTGCTTTTCTTATTCACTTTTCTTAGAAATCTTATCATTCTTTTAAACTTCTAGTTCTTAAAACTTTCAAATACATAAACTGATCTTCAGACTCTTTTACTTGCTTTTCTTATTCACTTTTCTTAGAAATCTTATAATTCATTTAAACTTCTAGTTCTTAAAACTTTCAAATACATAAACTGATCTTCAGACTCTTTTACTTGCTTTTTTTATTCACTTTTCTTAGAAATTTTATCTAGTTCTTAAAACTTTCAAATACATAAACTGATCTTCAGACTCTTTTACTTGCTTTTCTTATTCACTTTTCTTAGAAATCTTATCATTTTTTTAAACTTCTAGTTCTTAAAACTTTCAAATACATAAACTGATCTTTAGACTCTTTTACTTGCTTTTCTTATTCACTTTTCTTAGAAATCCTATCATTCTTTTAAACTTCTAGTTCTTAAAACTTTCAAATACATAAACTGATCTTCAGACTCTTTTACTTGCTTTTCTTATTCACTTTTCTTAGAAATCTTATAATTCATTTAAACTTCTAGTTCTTAAAACTTTCAAATACATAAACTGATCTTCAGACTCTTTTACTTGCTTTTCTTATTCACTTTTCTTAGAAATCTTATCTAGTTCTTAAAACTTTCAAATACATAAACTGATCTTCAGACTCTTTTACTTGCTTTTCTTATTCACTTTTCTTAGAAATCCTATCATTCTTTTAAACTTCTAGTTCTTAAAACTTTCAAATACATAAACTGATCTTCAGACTCTTTTACTTACTTTTCTTATTCACTTTTCTTA
>CAMPDV010003159.1:0-48832 GCA_946699065.1 Loxodes magnus | reverse complement strand
CTAAAAGCTGTAATTATATCTTCTTTTCTTACTTTACTTCCTCACTTTTCTAAATACTTATAACTTCTTTTTATCTCTAAGTTTTAGTTATTCTAAAAGCTGTAATTCAATCTTCTTTTCTTACTTAGCTCCTCACTTTTCTAAATACTTATAACTTCTTTTTATCTCTAAGTTTTAGTTATTCTAAAAGCTGAAATTCAATCTTCTTTTCTTACTTTACTCCTCACTTTTCTAAATACTTATAACTTCTTTTTATCTCTAAGTTTTAGTTATTCTAAAAGCTGTAATTCTATCTTCTCTTCTTACTTTACTTCCTCACTTTTCTAAATACTTATCACTTCTTTTTATCTCTAAGTTTTAGTAACTCTAAAGCTGAAATTCTATCTGATTTTCTTACTTTACTTCCTCACTTTTCTAAATACTTATAACTTCTTTTTATCTCTAAGTTTTAGTTATTCTAAAAGCTGTAATTCTATCTTCTCTTCTTACTTTACTTCCTCACTTTTCTAAATACTTATAACTTCTTTTTATCTCTAAGTTTTAGTTATTCTAAAAGCTGTAATTATATCTTCTTTTCTTACTTTACTTCCTCACTTTTCTAAATACTTATAACTTCTTTTTATCTCTAAGTTTTAGTTATTCTAAAAGCTGTAATTATATCTTCTTTTCTTACTTTACTTCCTCACTTTTCTAAATACTTATAACTTCTTTTTATCTCTAAGTTTTAGTTATTCTAAAAGCTGTAATTCTATCTTCTTTTCTTACTTTACTTCCTCACTTTTCTAAATACTTATCACTTCTTTTTATCTCTAAGTTTTAGTTATTCTAAAAGCTGTAATTCTATCTTCTCTTCTTACTTTACTTCCTCACTTTTCTAAATACTTATAACTTCTTTTTATCTCTAAGTTTTAGTTATTCTAAAAGCTGTAATTATATCTTCTTTTCTTACTTTACTTCCTCACTTTTCTAAATACTTATAACTTCTTTTTATCTCTAAGTTTTAGTAACTCTAAAAGCTGTAATTATATCTTCTTTTCTTACTTTACTTCCTCACTTTTCTAAATACTTATAACTTCTTTTTATCTCTAAGTTTTAGTTATTCTAAAAGCTGTAATTCTATCTTCTTTTCTTACTTTACTTCCTCACTTTTCTAAATACTTATAACTTCTTTTTATCTCTAAGTTTTAGTTATTCTAAAAGCTGTAATTCTATCTTTTTTTCTTACTTTACTTCCTCACTTTTCTAAATACTTATAACTTCTTTTTATCTCTAAGTTTTAGTTATTCTAAAAGCTGTAATTCTATCTTCTTTTCTTACTTTACTTCCTCACTTTTCTAAATACTTATAACTTCTTTTTATCTCTAAGTTTTAGTTATTCTAAAAGCTGTAATTATATCTTCTTTTCTTACTTTACTTCCTCACTTTTCTAAATACTTATAACTTCTTTTTATCTCTAAGTTTTAGTTATTCTAAAAGCTGAAATTCTATCTTCTTTTCTTACTTTACTTCCTCACTTTTCTAAATACTTATAACTTCTTTTTATCTCTAAGTTTTAGTTATTCTAAAAGCTGTAATTCTATCTTTTTTTCTTACTTTACTTCCTCACTTTTCTAAATACTTATCACTTCTTTTTATCTCTAAGTTTTAGTTATTCTAAAAGCTGTAATTCTATCTTCTTTTCTTACTTTACTTCCTCACTTTTCTAAATACTTATAACTTCTTTTTATCTCTAAGTTTTAGTAACTCTAAAAGCTGTAATTATATCTTCTTTTCTTACTTTACTTCCTCACTTTTCTAAATACTTATAACTTCTTTTTATCTCTAAGTTTTAGTTATTCTAAAAGCTGTAATTCTATCTTCTTTTCTTACTTTACTTCCTCACTTTTCTAAATACTTATAACTTCTTTTTATCTCTAAGTTTTAGTTATTCTAAAAGCTGTAATTATATCTTCTTTTCTTACTTTACTTCCTCACTTTTCTAAATACTTATCACTTCTTTTTATCTCTAAGTTTTAGTTATTCTAAAAGCTGTAATTATATCTTCTTTTCTTACTTTACTCCTCACTTTTCTAAATACTTATCACTTCTTTTTATCTCTAAGTTTTAGTTATTCTAAAAGCTGTAATTATATCTTCTTTTCTTACTTTACTTCCTCACTTTTCTAAATACTTATCACTTCTTTTTATCTCTAAGTTTTAGTTATTCTAAAAGCTGTAATTCTATCTTCTTTTCTTACTTTTCTTACTTTACTTCCTCACTTTTCTAAATACTTATAACTTCTTTTTATCTCTAAGTTTTAGTTATTCTAAAAGCTGTAATTATATCTTCTTTTCTTACTTTACTTCCTCACTTTTCTAAATACTTATAACTTCTTTTTATCTCTAAGTTTTAGTTATTCTAAAAGCTGTAATTCTATCTTCTTTTCTTACTTTACTTCCTCACTTTTCTAAATACTTATAACTTCTTTTTATCTCTAAGTTTTAGTTATTCTAAAAGCTGTAATCTATCTTCTTTTCTTACTTTACTTCCTCACTTTTCTAAATACTTATAACTTCTTTTTATCTCTAAGTTTTAGTTATTCTAAAAGCTGTAATTATATCTTCTTTTCTTACTTTACTTCCTCACTTTTCTAAATACTTATCACTTCTTTTTATCTCTAAGTTTTAGTTATTCTAAAAGCTGTAATTCTATCTTCTTTTCTTACTTTACTTCCTCACTTTTCTAAATACTTATAACTTCTTTTTATCTCTAAGTTTTAGTTATTCTAAAAGCTGTAATTCTATCTTCTTTTCTTACTTTACTTCCTCACTTTTCTAAATACTTATAACTTCTTTTTATCTCTAAGTTTTAGTAATTCTAAAAGCTGTAATTATATCTTCTTTTCTTACTTTACTTCCTCACTTTTCTAAATACTTATCACTTCTTTTTATCTCTAAGTTTTAGTTATTCTAAAAGCTGTAATTATATCTTCTTTTCTTACTTTACTTCCTCACTTTTCTAAATACTTATAACTTCTTTTTATCTCTAAGTTTTAGTTATTCTAAAAGCTGAAATTCTATCTTCTTTTCTTACTTTACTTCCTCACTTTTCTAAATACTTATAACTTCTTTTTATCTCTAAGTTTTAGTTATTCTAAAAGCTGTAATTATATCTTCTTTTCTTACTTTACTTCCTCACTTTTCTAAATACTTATAACTTCTTTTTATCTCTAAGTTTTAGTTATTCTAAAAGCTGTAATTCTATCTTCTTTTCTTACTTTACTTCCTCACTTTTCTAAATACTTATAACTTCTTTTTATCTCTAAGTTTTAGTTATTCTAAAAGCTGTAATTCTATCTTCTTTTCTTACTTTACTTCCTCACTTTTCTAAATACTTATAACTTCTTTTTATCTCTAAGTTTTAGTTATTCTAAAAGCTGTAATTATATCTTCTTTTCTTACTTTACTTCCTCACTTTTCTAAATACTTATCACTTCTTTTTATCTCTAAGTTTTAGTTATTCTTCAAGCTGTAATTCTATCTTCTTTTCTTACTTTACTTCCTCACTTTTCTAAATACTTATAACTTCTTTTTATCTCTAAGTTTTAGTAACTCTAAAAGCTGTAATTATATCTTCTTTTCTTACTTTACTTCCTCACTTTTCTAAATACTTATAACTTCTTTTTATCTCTAAGTTTTAGTTATTCTAAAAGCTGTAATTCTATCTTCTTTTCTTACTTTACTTCCTCACTTTTCTAAATACTTATAACTTCTTTTTATCTCTAAGTTTTAGTTATTCTAAAAGCTGTAATTATATCTTCTTTTCTTACTTTACTTCCTCACTTTTCTAAATACTTATAACTTCTTTTTATCTCTAAGTTTTAGTTATTCTAAAAGCTGTAATTATATCTTCTTTTCTTACTTTACTCCTCACTTTTCTAAATACTTATCACTTCTTTTTATCTCTAAGTTTTAGTTATTCTAAAAGCTGTAATTATATCTTCTTTTCTTACTTTACTTCCTCACTTTTCTAAATACTTATAACTTCTTTTTATCTCTAAGTTTTAGTTATTCTAAAAGCTGTAATTCTATCTTCTTTTCTTACTTTACTTCCTCACTTTTCTAAATACTTATAACTTCTTTTTATCTCTAAGTTTTAGTTATTCTAAAAGCTGTAATTATATCTTCTTTTCTTACTTTACTTCCTCACTTTTCTAAATACTTATAACTTCTTTTTATCTCTAAGTTTTAGTTATTCTAAAAGCTGTAATTCTATCTTCTTTTCTTACTTTACTTCCTCACTTTTCTAAATACTTATAACTTCTTTTTATCTCTAAGTTTTAGTTATTCTAAAAGCTGTAATCTATCTTCTTTTCTTACTTTACTTCCTCACTTTTCTAAATACTTATAACTTCTTTTTATCTCTAAGTTTTAGTAATTCTAAAAGCTGTAATTATATCTTCTTTTCTTACTTTACTTCCTCACTTTTCTAAATACTTATCACTTCTTTTTATCTCTAAGTTTTAGTTATTCTAAAAGCTGTAATTCTATCTTCTTTTCTTACTTTACTTCCTCACTTTTCTAAATACTTATAACTTCTTTTTATCTCTAAGTTTTAGTTATTCTAAAAGCTGTAATTCTATCTTCTTTTCTTACTTTACTTCCTCACTTTTCTAAATACTTATAACTTCTTTTTATCTCTAAGTTTTAGTAATTCTAAAAGCTGTAATTATATCTTCTTTTCTTACTTTACTTCCTCACTTTTCTAAATACTTATCACTTCTTTTTATCTCTAAGTTTTAGTTATTCTAAAAGCTGTAATTATATCTTTTTTTCTTACTTTACTTCCTCACTTTTCTAAATACTTATAACTTCTTTTTATCTCTAAGTTTTAGTTATTCTAAAAGCTGAAATTCTATCTTCTTTTCTTACTTTACTTCCTCACTTTTCTAAATACTTATAACTTCTTTTTATCTCTAAGTTTTAGTTATTCTAAAAGCTGTAATTATATCTTCTTTTCTTACTTTACTTCCTCACTTTTCTAAATACTTATAACTTCTTTTTATCTCTAAGTTTTAGTTATTCTAAAAGCTGTAATTCTATCTTCTTTTCTTACTTTACTTCCTCACTTTTCTAAATACTTATCACTTCTTTTTATCTCTAAGTTTTAGTTATTCTAAAAGCTGTAATTCTATCTTCTTTTCTTACTTTACTTCCTCACTTTTCTAAATACTTATAACTTCTTTTTATCTCTAAGTTTTAGTTATTCTAAAAGCTGTAATTCTATCTTCTTTTCTTACTTTACTTCCTCACTTTTCTAAATACTTATCACTTCTTTTTATCTCTAAGTTTTAGTTATTCTAAAAGCTGTAATTATATCTTCTTTTCTTACTTTACTCCTCACTTTTCTAAATACTTATCACTTCTTTTTATCTCTAAGTTTTAGTTATTCTAAAAGCTGTAATTATATCTTCTTTTCTTACTTTACTTCCTCACTTTTCTAAATACTTATCACTTCTTTTTATCTCTAAGTTTTAGTAATTCTAAAAGCTGTAATTATATCTTCTTTTCTTACTTTACTTCCTCACTTTTCTAAATACTTATAACTTCTTTTTATCTCTAAGTTTTAGTAACTCTAAAAGCTGTAATTATATCTTCTTTTCTTACTTTACTTCCTCACTTTTCTAAATACTTATCACTTCTTTTTATCTCTAAGTTTTAGTTATTCTAAAAGCTGTAATTCTATCTTCTTTTCTTACTTTTCTTACTTTACTTCCTCACTTTTCTAAATACTTATCACTTCTTTTTATCTCTAAGTTTTAGTTATTCTTCAAGCTGTAATTATATCTTCTTTTCTTACTTTACTTCCTCACTTTTCTAAATACTTATAACTTCTTTTTATCTCTAAGTTTTAGTTATTCTAAAAGCTGTAATTCTATCTTCTTTTCTTACTTTACTTCCTCACTTTTCTAAATACTTATCACTTCTTTTTATCTCTAAGTTTTAGTTATTCTAAAAGCTGTAATTCTATCTTCTTTTCTTACTTTACTTCCTCACTTTTCTAAATACTTATAACTTCTTTTTATCTCTAAGTTTTAGTTATTCTAAAAGCTGTAATTCTATCTTCTTTTCTTACTTTACTTCCTCACTTTTCTAAATACTTATCACTTCTTTTTATCTCTAAGTTTTAGTTATTCTAAAAGCTGTAATTCTATCTTCTTTTCTTACTTTACTTCCTCACTTTTCTAAATACTTATAACTTCTTTTTATCTCTAAGTTTTAGTAACTCTAAAAGCTGTAATTATATCTTCTTTTCTTACTTTACTTCCTCACTTTTCTAAATACTTATAACTTCTTTTTATCTCTAAGTTTTAGTTATTCTAAAAGCTGTAATTCTATCTTCTTTTCTTACTTTACTTCCTCACTTTTCTAAATACTTATAACTTCTTTTTATCTCTAAGTTTTAGTTATTCTAAAAGCTGTAATTATATCTTCTTTTCTTACTTTACTTCCTCACTTTTCTAAATACTTATCACTTCTTTTTATCTCTAAGTTTTAGTTATTCTAAAAGCTGTAATTATATCTTCTTTTCTTACTTTACTCCTCACTTTTCTAAATACTTATCACTTCTTTTTATCTCTAAGTTTTAGTTATTCTAAAAGCTGTAATTATATCTTCTTTTCTTACTTTACTTCCTCACTTTTCTAAATACTTATCACTTCTTTTTATCTCTAAGTTTTAGTTATTCTAAAAGCTGTAATTCTATCTTTTTTTCTTACTTTACTTCCTCACTTTTCTAAATACTTATAACTTCTTTTTATCTCTAAGTTTTAGTTATTCTAAAAGCTGTAATTCTATCTTCTTTTCTTACTTTACTTCCTCACTTTTCTAAATACTTATCACTTCTTTTTATCTCTAAGTTTTAGTAATTCTAAAAGCTGTAATTATATCTTCTTTTCTTACTTTACTTCCTCACTTTTCTAAATACTTATAACTTCTTTTTATCTCTAAGTTTTAGTTATTCTAAAAGCTGTAATTCTATCTTCTTTTCTTACTTTACTTCCTCACTTTTCTAAATACTTATAACTTCTTTTTATCTCTAAGTTTTAGTTATTCTAAAAGCTGTAATTATATCTTCTTTTCTTACTTTACTTCCTCACTTTTCTAAATACTTATCACTTCTTTTTATCTCTAAGTTTTAGTTATTCTAAAAGCTGTAATTCTATCTTCTTTTCTTACTTTACTTCCTCACTTTTCTAAATACTTATAACTTCTTTTTATCTCTAAGTTTTAGTAACTCTAAAAGCTGTAATTATATCTTCTTTTCTTACTTTACTTCCTCACTTTTCTAAATACTTATCACTTCTTTTTATCTCTAAGTTTTTGTTATTCTAAAAGCTGAAATTCAATCTTCTTTTCTTACTTTACTCCTCACTTTTCTAAATACTTATAACTTCTTTTTATCTCTAAGTTTTAGTTATTCTAAAAGCTGAAATTCAATCTTCTTTTCTTACTTTACTCCTCACTTTTCTAAATACTTATAACTTCTTTTTATCTCTAAGTTTTAGTTATTCTAAAAGCTGTAATTCTATCTTCTCTTCTTACTTTACTTCCTCACTTTTCTAAATACTTATCACTTCTTTTTATCTCTAAGTTTTAGTAACTCTAAAGCTGTAATTATATCTTCTTTTCTTACTTTACTTCCTCACTTTTCTAAATACTTATAACTTCTTTTTATCTCTAAGTTTTAGTTATTCTAAAAGCTGTAATTCTATCTTCTTTTCTTACTTTACTTCCTCACTTTTCTAAATACTTATAACTTCTTTTTATCTCTAAGTTTTAGTTATTCTAAAAGCTGTAATTCTATCTTCTTTTCTTACTTTACTTCCTCACTTTTCTAAATACTTATCACTTCTTTTTATCTCTAAGTTTTAGTTATTCTAAAAGCTGTAATTCTATCTTCTTTTCTTACTTTACTTCCTCACTTTTCTAAATACTTATCACTTCTTTTTATCTCTAAGTTTTAGTTATTCTAAAAGCTGTAATTCTATCTTTTTTTCTTACTTTACTTCCTCACTTTTCTAAATACTTATAACTTCTTTTTATCTCTAAGTTTTAGTTATTCTAAAAGCTGTAATTATATCTTCTTTTCTTACTTTACTTCCTCACTTTTCTAAATACTTATAACTTCTTTTTATCTCTAAGTTTTAGTTATTCTAAAAGCTGTAATCTATCTTCTTTTCTTACTTTACTTCCTCACTTTTCTAAATACTTATAACTTCTTTTTATCTCTAAGTTTTAGTTATTCTAAAAGCTGTAATTCTATCTTCTCTTCTTACTTTACTTCCTCACTTTTCTAAATACTTATCACTTCTTTTTATCTCTAAGTTTTAGTTATTCTAAAAGCTGTAATTCTATCTTCTTTTCTTACTTTACTTCCTCACTTTTCTAAATACTTATAACTTCTTTTTATCTCTAAGTTTTAGTTATTCTAAAAGCTGTAATTATATCTTCTTTTCTTACTTTACTTCCTCACTTTTCTAAATACTTATAACTTCTTTTTATCTCTAAGTTTTAGTTATTCTAAAAGCTGTAATTCAATCTTCTTTTCTTACTTTACTTCCTCACTTTTCTAAATACTTATAACTTCTTTTTATCTCTAAGTTTTAGTTATTCTAAAAGCTGTAATTCTATCTTCTTTTCTTACTTTACTTCCTCACTTTTCTAAATACTTATAACTTCTTTTTATCTCTAAGTTTTAGTTATTCTAAAAGCTGTAATTCTATCTTCTTTTCTTACTTTACTTCCTCACTTTTCTAAATACTTATAACTTCTTTTTATCTCTAAGTTTTAGTTATTCTAAAAGCTGTAATTATATCTTCTTTTCTTACTTTACTTCCTCACTTTTCTAAATACTTATAACTTCTTTTTATCTCTAAGTTTTAGTTATTCTAAAAGCTGTAATTCTATCTTCTTTTCTTACTTTACTTCCTCACTTTTCTAAATACTTATAACTTCTTTTTATCTCTAAGTTTTAGTTATTCTAAAAGCTGTAATTATATCTTCTTTTCTTACTTTACTTCCTCACTTTTCTAAATACTTATAACTTCTTTTTATCTCTAAGTTTTAGTAACTCTAAAAGCTGTAATTCTATCTTCTTTTCTTACTTTACTTCCTCACTTTTCTAAATACTTATAACTTCTTTTTATCTCTAAGTTTTAGTAACTCTAAAAGCTGTAATTCTATCTTCTTTTCTTACTTTACTTCCTCACTTTTCTAAATACTTATCACTTCTTTTTATCTCTAAGTTTTAGTAATTCTAAAAGCTGTAATTATATCTTCTTTTCTTACTTTACTTCCTCACTTTTCTAAATACTTATAACTTCTTTTTATCTCTAAGTTTTAGTTATTCTAAAAGCTGAAATTCTATCTTCTTTTCTTACTTTACTTCCTCACTTTTCTAAATACTTATAACTTCTTTTTATCTCTAAGTTTTAGTTATTCTAAAAGCTGTAATTATATCTTCTTTTCTTACTTTACTTCCTCACTTTTCTAAATACTTATAACTTCTTTTTATCTCTAAGTTTTAGTTATTCTAAAAGCTGTAATTATATCTTCTTTTCTTACTTTACTTCCTCACTTTTCTAAATACTTATCACTTCTTTTTATCTCTAAGTTTTAGTTATTCTAAAAGCTGTAATTCTATCTTCTTTTCTTACTTTACTTCCTCACTTTTCTAAATACTTATAACTTCTTTTTATCTCTAAGTTTTAGTAACTCTAAAAGCTGTAATTCTATCTTCTTTTCTTACTTTACTTCCTCACTTTTCTAAATACTTATAACTTCTTTTTATCTCTAAGTTTTAGTTATTCTAAAAGCTGTAATTCTATCTTCTTTTCTTACTTTACTTCCTCACTTTTCTAAATACTTATAACTTCTTTTTATCTCTAAGTTTTAGTTATTCTAAAAGCTGTGATTATATCTTCTTTTCTTAATTTACTCCTCACTTTTCTAAATACTTATAACTTCTTTTTATCTCTAAGTTTTAGTTATTCTAAAAGCTGAAATTCAATCTTCTTTTCTTACTTTACTCCTCACTTTTCTAAATACTTATAACTTCTTTTTATCTCTAAGTTTTAGTTATTCTAAAAGCTGTAATTATATCTTCTTTTCTTACTTTACTCCTCACTTTTCTAAATACTTATAACTTCTTTTTATCTCTAAGTTTTAGTAACTCTAAAAGCTGTAATTCTATCTTCTTTTCTTACTTTACTTCCTCACTTTTCTAAATACTTATAACTTCTTTTTATCTCTAAGTTTTAGTTATTCTAAAAGCTGTAATTATATCTTCTTTTCTTACTTTACTTCCTCACTTTTCTAAATACTTATAACTTCTTTTTATCTCTAAGTTTTAGTAACTCTAAAAGCTGTAATTCTATCTTCTTTTCTTACTTTACTTCCTCACTTTTCTAAATACTTATAACTTCTTTTTATCTCTAAGTTTTAGTTATTCTAAAAGCTGTAATTATATCTTCTTTTCTTACTTTACTTCCTCACTTTTCTAAATACTTATAACTTCTTTTTATCTCTAAGTTTTAGTTATTCTAAAAGCTGTAATTCTATCTTCTTTTCTTACTTTACTTCCTCACTTTTCTAAATACTTATAACTTCTTTTTATCTCTAAGTTTTAGTAACTCTAAAAGCTGTAATTCTATCTTCTTTTCTTACTTTACTTCCTCACTTTTCTAAATACTTATAACTTCTTTTTATCTCTAAGTTTTAGTTATTCTAAAAGCTGTAATTCTATCTTCTTTTCTTACTTTACTTCCTCACTTTTCTAAATACTTATAACTTCTTTTTATCTCTAAGTTTTAGTTATTCTAAAAGCTGTAATTATATCTTCTTTTCTTACTTTACTTCCTCACTTTTCTAAATACTTATCACTTCTTTTTATCTCTAAGTTTTAGTTATTCTAAAAGCTGTAATTATATCTTCTTTTCTTACTTTACTCCTCACTTTTCTAAATACTTATCACTTCTTTTTATCTCTAAGTTTTAGTTATTCTAAAAGCTGTAATTATATCTTCTTTTCTTACTTTACTTCCTCACTTTTCTAAATACTTATCACTTCTTTTTATCTCTAAGTTTTAGTTATTCTAAAAGCTGTAATTCTATCTTTTTTTCTTACTTTACTTCCTCACTTTTCTAAATACTTATAACTTCTTTTTATCTCTAAGTTTTAGTTATTCTAAAAGCTGTAATTCTATCTTCTTTTCTTACTTTACTTCCTCACTTTTCTAAATACTTATCACTTCTTTTTATCTCTAAGTTTTAGTAATTCTAAAAGCTGTAATTATATCTTCTTTTCTTACTTTACTTCCTCACTTTTCTAAATACTTATAACTTCTTTTTATCTCTAAGTTTTAGTTATTCTAAAAGCTGTAATCTATCTTCTTTTCTTACTTTACTTCCTCACTTTTCTAAATACTTATCACTTCTTTTTATCTCTAAGTTTTAGTTATTCTAAAAGCTGTAATTCTATCTTCTTTTCTTACTTTACTTCCTCACTTTTCTAAATACTTATAACTTCTTTTTATCTCTAAGTTTTAGTTATTCTAAAAGCTGTAATCTATCTTCTTTTCTTACTTTACTTCCTCACTTTTCTAAATACTTATAACTTCTTTTTATCTCTAAGTTTTAGTAATTCTAAAAGCTGTAATTATATCTTCTTTTCTTACTTTACTTCCTCACTTTTCTAAATACTTATCACTTCTTTTTATCTCTAAGTTTTAGTTATTCTAAAAGCTGTAATTATATCTTTTTTTCTTACTTTACTTCCTCACTTTTCTAAATACTTATAACTTCTTTTTATCTCTAAGTTTTAGTTATTCTAAAAGCTGAAATTCTATCTTCTTTTCTTACTTTACTTCCTCACTTTTCTAAATACTTATAACTTCTTTTTATCTCTAAGTTTTAGTTATTCTAAAAGCTGTAATTATATCTTCTTTTCTTACTTTACTTCCTCACTTTTCTAAATACTTATAACTTCTTTTTATCTCTAAGTTTTAGTTATTCTAAAAGCTGTAATTATATCTTCTTTTCTTACTTTACTTCCTCACTTTTCTAAATACTTATAACTTCTTTTTATCTCTAAGTTTTAGTTATTCTAAAAGCTGTAATTCTATCTTCTTTTCTTACTTTACTTCCTCACTTTTCTAAATACTTATAACTTCTTTTTATCTCTAAGTTTTAGTTATTCTAAAAGCTGTAATCTATCTTCTTTTCTTACTTTACTTCCTCACTTTTCTAAATACTTATAACTTCTTTTTATCTCTAAGTTTTAGTAACTCTAAAAGCTGTAATTCTATCTTCTTTTCTTACTTTACTTCCTCACTTTTCTAAATACTTATAACTTCTTTTTATCTCTAAGTTTTAGTAACTCTAAAAGCTGTAATTCTATCTTTTTTTCTTACTTTACTTCCTCACTTTTCTAAATACTTATAACTTCTTTTTATCTCTAAGTTTTAGTTATTCTAAAAGCTGTAATTCTATCTTCTTTTCTTACTTTACTTCCTCACTTTTCTAAATACTTATAACTTCTTTTTATCTCTAAGTTTTAGTTATTCTAAAAGCTGTAATCTATCTTCTTTTCTTACTTTACTTCCTCACTTTTCTAAATACTTATCACTTCTTTTTATCTCTAAGTTTTAGTTATTCTAAAAGCTGTAATTATATCTTCTTTTCTTACTTTACTCCTCACTTTTCTAAATACTTATCACTTCTTTTTATCTCTAAGTTTTAGTTATTCTAAAAGCTGTAATTATATCTTCTTTTCTTACTTTACTTCCTCACTTTTCTAAATACTTATCACTTCTTTTTATCTCTAAGTTTTAGTTATTCTAAAAGCTGTAATTCTATCTTCTTTTCTTACTTTACTTCCTCACTTTTCTAAATACTTATAACTTCTTTTTATCTCTAAGTTTTAGTTATTCTAAAAGCTGTAATTATATCTTCTTTTCTTACTTTACTTCCTCACTTTTCTAAATACTTATAACTTCTTTTTATCTCTAAGTTTTAGTTATTCTAAAAGCTGTAATTCTATCTTCTTTTCTTACTTTACTTCCTCACTTTTCTAAATACTTATAACTTCTTTTTATCTCTAAGTTTTAGTTATTCTAAAAGCTGTAATCTATCTTCTTTTCTTACTTTACTTCCTCACTTTTCTAAATACTTATAACTTCTTTTTATCTCTAAGTTTTAGTTATTCTAAAAGCTGTAATTATATCTTCTTTTCTTACTTTACTTCCTCACTTTTCTAAATACTTATCACTTCTTTTTATCTCTAAGTTTTAGTTATTCTAAAAGCTGTAATTATATCTTCTTTTCTTACTTTACTCCTCACTTTTCTAAATACTTATCACTTCTTTTTATCTCTAAGTTTTAGTTATTCTAAAAGCTGTAATTCTATCTTCTTTTCTTACTTTACTTCCTCACTTTTCTAAATACTTATCACTTCTTTTTATCTCTAAGTTTTAGTTATTCTAAAAGCTGTAATTATATCTTTTTTTCTTACTTTACTTCCTCACTTTTCTAAATACTTATAACTTCTTTTTATCTCTAAGTTTTAGTTATTCTAAAAGCTGAAATTCTATCTTCTTTTCTTACTTTACTTCCTCACTTTTCTAAATACTTATAACTTCTTTTTATCTCTAAGTTTTAGTTATTCTAAAAGCTGAAATTCTATCTTCTTTTCTTACTTTACTTCCTCACTTTTCTAAATACTTATAACTTCTTTTTATCTCTAAGTTTTAGTTATTCTAAAAGCTGTAATTATATCTTCTTTTCTTACTTTACTTCCTCACTTTTCTAAATACTTATAACTTCTTTTTATCTCTAAGTTTTAGTTATTCTAAAAGCTGTAATTCTATCTTCTTTTCTTACTTTACTTCCTCACTTTTCTAAATACTTATAACTTCTTTTTATCTCTAAGTTTTAGTTATTCTAAAAGCTGTAATCTATCTTCTTTTCTTACTTTACTTCCTCACTTTTCTAAATACTTATAACTTCTTTTTATCTCTAAGTTTTAGTTATTCTAAAAGCTGTAATTCTATCTTCTTTTCTTACTTTACTTCCTCACTTTTCTAAATACTTATAACTTCTTTTTATCTCTAAGTTTTAGTAACTCTAAAAGCTGTAATTCTATCTTTTTTTCTTACTTTACTTCCTCACTTTTCTAAATACTTATAACTTCTTTTTATCTCTAAGTTTTAGTTATTCTAAAAGCTGTAATTCTATCTTCTTTTCTTACTTTACTTCCTCACTTTTCTAAATACTTATCACTTCTTTTTATCTCTAAGTTTTAGTTATTCTAAAAGCTGTAATTATATCTTCTTTTCTTACTTTACTTCCTCACTTTTCTAAATACTTATAACTTCTTTTTATCTCTAAGTTTTAGTTATTCTAAAAGCTGTAATTCTATCTTCTTTTCTTACTTTACTTCCTCACTTTTCTAAATACTTATCACTTCTTTTTATCTCTAAGTTTTAGTAATTCTAAAAGCTGTAATTATATCTTCTTTTCTTACTTTACTTCCTCACTTTTCTAAATACTTATCACTTCTTTTTATCTCTAAGTTTTAGTTATTCTAAAAGCTGTAATTATATCTTCTTTTCTTACTTTACTTCCTCGATTTTCTAAATACTTATAACTTCTTTTTATCTCTAAGTTTTAGTAACTCTAAAAGCTGTAATTCTATCTTCTTTTCTTACTTTACTTCCTCACTTTTCTAAATACTTATAACTTCTTTTTATCTCTAAGTTTTAGTTATTCTAAAAGCTGTAATTATATCTTCTTTTCTTACTTTACTTCCTCACTTTTCTAAATACTTATAACTTCTTTTTATCTCTAAGTTTTAGTTATTCTAAAAGCTGTAATTCTATCTTCTTTTCTTACTTTACTTCCTCACTTTTCTAAATACTTATAACTTCTTTTTATCTCTAAGTTTTAGTAACTCTAAAAGCTGTAATTCTATCTTCTTTTCTTACTTTACTTCCTCACTTTTCTAAATACTTATAACTTCTTTTTATCTCTAAGTTTTAGTTATTCTAAAAGCTGTAATTATATCTTCTTTTCTTACTTTACTTCCTCACTTTTCTAAATACTTATAACTTCTTTTTATCTCTAAGTTTTAGTTATTCTAAAAGCTGTAATTCTATCTTCTTTTCTTACTTTACTTCCTCACTTTTCTAAATACTTATAACTTCTTTTTATCTCTAAGTTTTAGTTATTCTAAAAGCTGTAATTATATCTTCTTTTCTTACTTTACTTCCTCACTTTTCTAAATACTTATAACTTCTTTTTATCTCTAAGTTTTAGTTATTCTAAAAGCTGTAATTCTATCTTCTTTTCTTACTTTACTTCCTCACTTTTCTAAATACTTATAACTTCTTTTTATCTCTAAGTTTTAGTTATTCTAAAAGCTGTAATTATATCTTCTTTTCTTACTTTACTTCCTCACTTTTCTAAATACTTATAACTTCTTTTTATCTCTAAGTTTTAGTTATTCTAAAAGCTGTAATTATATCTTCTTTTCTTACTTTACTTCCTCACTTTTCTAAATACTTATAACTTCTTTTTATCTCTAAGTTTTAGTTATTCTAAAAGCTGTAATTATATCTTCTTTTCTTACTTTACTTCCTCACTTTTCTAAATACTTATAACTTCTTTTTATCTCTAAGTTTTAGTTATTCTAAAAGCTGTAATTCTATCTTCTTTTCTTACTTTACTTCCTCACTTTTCTAAATACTTATAACTTCTTTTTATCTCTAAGTTTTAGTTATTCTAAAAGCTGTAATTCTATCTTCTTTTCTTACTTTACTTCCTCACTTTTCTAAATACTTATAACTTCTTTTTATCTCTAAGTTTTAGTAACTCTAAAAGCTGTAATTCTATCTTCTTTTCTTACTTTACTTCCTCACTTTTCTAAATACTTATAACTTCTTTTTATCTCTAAGTTTTAGTTATTCTAAAAGCTGTAATTATATCTTCTTTTCTTACTTTACTTCCTCACTTTTCTAAATACTTATAACTTCTTTTTATCTCTAAGTTTTAGTTATTCTAAAAGCTGTAATTATATCTTCTTTTCTTACTTTACTTCCTCACTTTTCTAAATACTTATAACTTCTTTTTATCTCTAAGTTTTAGTTATTCTAAAAGCTGTAATTCTATCTTTTTTTCTTACTTTACTTCCTCACTTTTCTAAATACTTATAACTTCTTTTTATCTCTAAGTTTTAGTTATTCTAAAAGCTGTAATCTATCTTCTTTTCTTACTTTACTTCCTCACTTTTCTAAATACTTATAACTTCTTTTTATCTCTAAGTTTTAGTTATTCTAAAAGCTGAAATTCTATCTTCTTTTCTTACTTTACTTCCTCACTTTTCTAAATACTTATAACTTCTTTTTATCTCTAAGTTTTAGTTATTCTAAAAGCTGTAATTCTATCTTCTCTTCTTACTTTACTTCCTCACTTTTCTAAATACTTATCACTTCTTTTTATCTCTAAGTTTTAGTTATTCTAAAAGCTGTAATTCTATCTTTTTTTCTTACTTTACTTCCTCACTTTTCTAAATACTTATAACTTCTTTTTATCTCTAAGTTTTAGTTATTCTAAAAGCTGTAATTATATCTTCTTTTCTTACTTTACTTCCTCACTTTTCTAAATACTTATCACTTCTTTTTATCTCTAAGTTTTAGTTATTCTAAAAGCTGTAATTATATCTTCTTTTCTTACTTTACTTCCTCACTTTTCTAAATACTTATAACTTCTTTTTATCTCTAAGTTTTAGTTATTCTAAAAGCTGTAATTATATCTTCTTTTCTTACTTTACTTCCTCACTTTTCTAAATACTTATCACTTCTTTTTATCTCTAAGTTTTAGTAATTCTAAAAGCTGTAATTATATCTTCTTTTCTTACTTTACTTCCTCACTTTTCTAAATACTTATCACTTCTTTTTATCTCTAAGTTTTAGTTATTCTAAAAGCTGTAATTATATCTTCTTTTCTTACTTTACTTCCTCGATTTTCTAAATACTTATAACTTCTTTTTATCTCTAAGTTTTAGTAACTCTAAAAGCTGTAATTCTATCTTCTTTTCTTACTTTACTTCCTCACTTTTCTAAATACTTATAACTTCTTTTTATCTCTAAGTTTTAGTTATTCTAAAAGCTGTAATTATATCTTCTTTTCTTACTTTACTTCCTCACTTTTCTAAATACTTATAACTTCTTTTTATCTCTAAGTTTTAGTTATTCTAAAAGCTGTAATTCTATCTTCTTTTCTTACTTTACTTCCTCACTTTTCTAAATACTTATAACTTCTTTTTATCTCTAAGTTTTAGTTATTCTAAAAGCTGTAATTCTATCTTCTTTTCTTACTTTACTTCCTCACTTTTCTAAATACTTATAACTTCTTTTTATCTCTAAGTTTTAGTTATTCTAAAAGCTGTAATTATATCTTCTTTTCTTACTTTACTTCCTCACTTTTCTAAATACTTATAACTTCTTTTTATCTCTAAGTTTTAGTTATTCTAAAAGCTGTAATTCTATCTTCTTTTCTTACTTTACTTCCTCACTTTTCTAAATACTTATAACTTCTTTTTATCTCTAAGTTTTAGTTATTCTAAAAGCTGTAATTATATCTTCTTTTCTTACTTTACTTCCTCACTTTTCTAAATACTTATAACTTCTTTTTATCTCTAAGTTTTAGTTATTCTAAAAGCTGTAATCTATCTTCTTTTCTTACTTTACTTCCTCACTTTTCTAAATACTTATAACTTCTTTTTATCTCTAAGTTTTAGTTATTCTAAAAGCTGTAATTATATCTTCTTTTCTTACTTTACTTCCTCACTTTTCTAAATACTTATAACTTCTTTTTATCTCTAAGTTTTAGTTATTCTAAAAGCTGTAATTATATCTTCTTTTCTTACTTTACTTCCTCACTTTTCTAAATACTTATAACTTCTTTTTATCTCTAAGTTTTAGTAATTCTAAAAGCTGTAATTATATCTTCTTTTCTTACTTTACTTCCTCACTTTTCTAAATACTTATAACTTCTTTTTATCTCTAAGTTTTAGTTATTCTAAAAGCTGTAATTCTATCTTCTTTTCTTACTTTACTTCCTCACTTTTCTAAATACTTATAACTTCTTTTTATCTCTAAGTTTTAGTAACTCTAAAAGCTGTAATTCTATCTTCTTTTCTTACTTTACTTCCTCACTTTTCTAAATACTTATAACTTCTTTTTATCTCTAAGTTTTAGTTATTCTAAAAGCTGTAATCTATCTTCTTTTCTTACTTTACTTCCTCACTTTTCTAAATACTTATAACTTCTTTTTATCTCTAAGTTTTAGTTATTCTAAAAGCTGTAATTATATCTTCTTTTCTTAATTTACTCCTCACTTTTCTAAATACTTATCACTTCTTTTTATCTCTAAGTTTTAGTTATTCTAAAAGCTGTAATTCTATCTTCTTTTCTTACTTTACTTCCTCACTTTTCTAAATACTTATCACTTCTTTTTATCTCTAAGTTTTAGTAATTCTAAAAGCTGTAATTATATCTTCTTTTCTTACTTTACTTCCTCACTTTTCTAAATACTTATAACTTCTTTTTATCTCTAAGTTTTAGTAACTCTAAAAGCTGTAATTATATCTTCTTTTCTTACTTTACTTCCTCACTTTTCTAAATACTTATAACTTCTTTTTATCTCTAAGTTTTAGTTATTCTAAAAGCTGTAATTCTATCTTCTTTTCTTACTTTACTTCCTCACTTTTCTAAATACTTATAACTTCTTTTTATCTCTAAGTTTTAGTTATTCTAAAAGCTGTAATCTATCTTCTTTTCTTACTTTACTTCCTCACTTTTCTAAATACTTATAACTTCTTTTTATCTCTAAGTTTTAGTTATTCTAAAAGCTGAAATTCTATCTTCTTTTCTTACTTTACTTCCTCACTTTTCTAAATACTTATAACTTCTTTTTATCTCTAAGTTTTAGTTATTCTAAAAGCTGTAATTATATCTTCTTTTCTTACTTTACTTCCTCACTTTTCTAAATACTTATAACTTCTTTTTATCTCTAAGTTTTAGTTATTCTAAAAGCTGTAATTCTATCTTCTTTTCTTACTTTACTTCCTCACTTTTCTAAATACTTATAACTTCTTTTTATCTCTAAGTTTTAGTAACTCTAAAAGCTGTAATTCTATCTTCTTTTCTTACTTTACTTCCTCACTTTTCTAAATACTTATAACTTCTTTTTATCTCTAAGTTTTAGTTATTCTAAAAGCTGTAATCTATCTTCTTTTCTTACTTTACTTCCTCACTTTTCTAAATACTTATAACTTCTTTTTATCTCTAAGTTTTAGTAACTCTAAAAGCTGTAATTCTATCTTCTTTTCTTACTTTACTTCCTCACTTTTCTAAATACTTATAACTTCTTTTTATCTCTAAGTTTTAGTTATTCTAAAAGCTGTAATTCTATCTTTTTTTCTTACTTTACTTCCTCACTTTTCTAAATACTTATAACTTCTTTTTATCTCTAAGTTTTAGTTATTCTAAAAGCTGTAATTATATCTTCTTTTCTTACTTTACTTCCTCACTTTTCTAAATACTTATCACTTCTTTTTATCTCTAAGTTTTAGTTATTCTAAAAGCTGTAATTATATCTTCTTTTCTTACTTTACTCCTCACTTTTCTAAATACTTATCACTTCTTTTTATCTCTAAGTTTTAGTTATTCTAAAAGCTGTAATTCTATCTTCTTTTCTTACTTTACTTCCTCACTTTTCTAAATACTTATCACTTCTTTTTATCTCTAAGTTTTAGTTATTCTAAAAGCTGTAATTATATCTTCTTTTCTTACTTTACTTCCTCACTTTTCTAAATACTTATAACTTCTTTTTATCTCTAAGTTTTAGTTATTCTAAAAGCTGTAATTATATCTTCTTTTCTTACTTTACTTCCTCACTTTTCTAAATACTTATCACTTCTTTTTATCTCTAAGTTTTAGTAACTCTAAAAGCTGTAATTCTATCTTCTTTTCTTACTTTACTTCCTCACTTTTCTAAATACTTATAACTTCTTTTTATCTCTAAGTTTTAGTTATTCTAAAAGCTGTAATTCTATCTTCTTTTCTTACTTTACTTCCTCACTTTTCTAAATACTTATAACTTCTTTTTATCTCTAAGTTTTAGTTATTCTAAAAGCTGTAATTATATCTTCTTTTCTTACTTTACTTCCTCACTTTTCTAAATACTTATAACTTCTTTTTATCTCTAAGTTTTAGTTATTCTAAAAGCTGTAATTATATCTTCTTTTCTTACTTTACTTCCTCACTTTTCTAAATACTTATAACTTCTTTTTATCTCTAAGTTTTAGTTATTCTAAAAGCTGTAATTATATCTTCTTTTCTTACTTTACTTCCTCACTTTTCTAAATACTTATAACTTCTTTTTATCTCTAAGTTTTAGTTATTCTAAAAGCTGTAATTCTATCTTCTTTTCTTACTTTACTTACTCACTTTTCTAAATACTTATAACTTCTTTTTATCTCTAAGTTTTAGTTATTCTAAAAGCTGTAATTATATCTTCTTTTCTTACTTTACTCCTCACTTTTCTAAATACTTATCACTTCTTTTTATCTCTAAGTTTTAGTTATTCTAAAAGCTGTAATTATATCTTCTTTTCTTACTTTACTCCTCACTTTTCTAAATACTTATCACTTCTTTTTATCTCTAAGTTTTAGTTATTCTAAAAGCTGTAATTATATCTTCTTTTCTTACTTTACTCCTCACTTTTCTAAATACTTATCACTTCTTTTTATCTCTAAGTTTTAGTTATTCTAAAAGCTGTAATTATATCTTCTTTTCTTACTTTACTTCCTCACTTTTCTAAATACTTATCACTTCTTTTTATCTCTAAGTTTTAGTTATTCTAAAAGCTGTAATTATATCTTCTTTTCTTACTTTACTTCCTCACTTTTCTAAATACTTATAACTTCTTTTTATCTCTAAGTTTTAGTTATTCTAAAAGCTGTAATTATATCTTCTTTTCTTACTTTACTTCCTCACTTTTCTAAATACTTATAACTTCTTTTTATCTCTAAGTTTTAGTAACTCTAAAAGCTGTAATTCTATCTTCTTTTCTTACTTTACTTCCTCACTTTTCTAAATACTTATAACTTCTTTTTATCTCTAAGTTTTAGTTATTCTAAAAGCTGTAATTATATCTTCTTTTCTTACTTTACTTCCTCACTTTTCTAAATACTTATAACTTCTTTTTATCTCTAAGTTTTAGTTATTCTAAAAGCTGTAATTATATCTTCTTTTCTTACTTTACTTCCTCACTTTTCTAAATACTTATAACTTCTTTTTATCTCTAAGTTTTAGTTATTCTAAAAGCTGTAATTATATCTTCTTTTCTTACTTTACTCCTCACTTTTCTAAATACTTATCACTTCTTTTTATCTCTAAGTTTTAGTTATTCTAAAAGCTGTAATTATATCTTCTTTTCTTAATTTACTTCCTCACTTTTCTAAATACTTATAACTTCTTTTTATCTCTAAGTTTTAGTTATTCTAAAAGCTGTAATTCTATCTTCTTTTCTTACTTTACTTCCTCACTTTTCTAAATACTTATCACTTCTTTTTATCTCTAAGTTTTAGTTATTCTAAAAGCTGTAATTATATCTTCTTTTCTTACTTTACTTCCTCACTTTTCTAAATACTTATAACTTCTTTTTATCTCTAAGTTTTAGTAACTCTAAAAGCTGTAATTATATCTTCTTTTCTTACTTTACTTCCTCACTTTTCTAAATACTTATAACTTCTTTTTATCTCTAAGTTTTAGTTATTCTAAAAGCTGTAATTATATCTTCTTTTCTTACTTTACTTCCTCACTTTTCTAAATACTTATAACTTCTTTTTATCTCTAAGTTTTAGTTATTCTAAAAGCTGTAATTCTATCTTCTTTTCTTACTTTACTTCCTCACTTTTCTAAATACTTATAACTTCTTTTTATCTCTAAGTTTTAGTTATTCTAAAAGCTGTAATCTATCTTCTTTTCTTACTTTACTTCCTCACTTTTCTAAATACTTATAACTTCTTTTTATCTCTAAGTTTTAGTTATTCTAAAAGCTGTAATTATATCTTCTTTTCTTACTTTACTCCTCACTTTTCTAAATACTTATCACTTCTTTTTATCTCTAAGTTTTAGTTATTCTAAAAGCTGTAATTATATCTTCTTTTCTTACTTTACTTCCTCACTTTTCTAAATACTTATCACTTCTTTTTATCTCTAAGTTTTAGTAATTCTAAAAGCTGTAATTATATCTTCTTTTCTTACTTTACTCCTCACTTTTCTAAATACTTATCACTTCTTTTTATCTCTAAGTTTTAGTTATTCTAAAAGCTGTAATTATATCTTCTTTTCTTACTTTACTTCCTCACTTTTCTAAATACTTATCACTTCTTTTTATCTCTAAGTTTTAGTAATTCTAAAAGCTGTAATTATATCTTCTTTTCTTACTTTACTTCCTCACTTTTCTAAATACTTATAACTTCTTTTTATCTCTAAGTTTTAGTAACTCTAAAAGCTGTAATTATATCTTCTTTTCTTACTTTACTTCCTCACTTTTCTAAATACTTATAACTTCTTTTTATCTCTAAGTTTTAGTTATTCTAAAAGCTGTAATTCTATCTTCTTTTCTTACTTTACTTCCTCACTTTTCTAAATACTTATAACTTCTTTTTATCTCTAAGTTTTAGTTATTCTAAAAGCTGTAATCTATCTTCTTTTCTTACTTTACTTCCTCACTTTTCTAAATACTTATAACTTCTTTTTATCTCTAAGTTTTAGTTATTCTAAAAGCTGTAATTCTATCTTCTTTTCTTACTTTACTTCCTCACTTTTCTAAATACTTATAACTTCTTTTTATCTCTAAGTTTTAGTTATTCTAAAAGCTGTAATTCTATCTTCTTTTCTTACTTTACTTCCTCACTTTTCTAAATACTTATAACTTCTTTTTATCTCTAAGTTTTAGTTATTCTAAAAGCTGTAATTCTATCTTCTTTTCTTACTTTACTTCCTCACTTTTCTAAATACTTATCACTTCTTTTTATCTCTAAGTTTTAGTTATTCTAAAAGCTGTAATTATATCTTCTTTTCTTACTTTACTCCTCACTTTTCTAAATACTTATCACTTCTTTTTATCTCTAAGTTTTAGTTATTCTAAAAGCTGTAATTATATCTTCTTTTCTTACTTTACTTCCTCACTTTTCTAAATACTTATCACTTCTTTTTATCTCTAAGTTTTAGTTATTCTAAAAGCTGTAATTATATCTTCTTTTCTTACTTTACTTCCTCACTTTTCTAAATACTTATAACTTCTTTTTATCTCTAAGTTTTAGTAACTCTAAAAGCTGTAATTATATCTTCTTTTCTTACTTTACTTCCTCACTTTTCTAAATACTTATAACTTCTTTTTATCTCTAAGTTTTAGTTATTCTAAAAGCTGTAATTCTATCTTCTTTTCTTACTTTTCTTACTTTACTTCCTCACTTTTCTAAATACTTATAACTTCTTTTTATCTCTAAGTTTTAGTTATTCTAAAAGCTGAAATTCTATCTTCTTTTCTTACTTTACTTCCTCACTTTTCTAAATACTTATAACTTCTTTTTATCTCTAAGTTTTAGTTATTCTAAAAGCTGAAATTCTATCTTCTTTTCTTACTTTACTTCCTCACTTTT
Source organism: Loxodes magnus (assembly GCA_946699065.1). NCBI lineage: Eukaryota > Ciliophora > Karyorelictea > Loxodida > Loxodidae > Loxodes > Loxodes magnus. Next base: position 25,061 of record CAMPDV010003159.1, on the reverse strand, counting down.
CTAAATACTTATAACTTCTTTTTATCTCTAAGTTTTAGTTATTCTAAAAGCTGAAATTCTATCTTCTTTTCTTAATTTACTTCCTCACTTTTCTAAATACTTATAACTTCTTTTTATCTCTAAGTTTTAGTTATTCTAAAAGCTGTAATCTATCTTCTTTTCTTACTTTACTTCCTCACTTTTCTAAATACTTATAACTTCTTTTTATCTCTAAGTTTTAGTAACTCTAAAAGCTGTAATTATATCTTCTTTTCTTACTTTACTTCCTCACTTTTCTAAATACTTATAACTTCTTTTTATCTCTAAGTTTTAGTTATTCTAAAAGCTGTAATTCTATCTTCTTTTCTTACTTTTCTTACTTTACTTCCTCACTTTTCTAAATACTTATAACTTCTTTTTATCTCTAAGTTTTAGTTATTCTAAAAGCTGAAATTCTATCTTCTTTTCTTACTTTACTTCCTCACTTTTCTAAATACTTATAACTTCTTTTTATCTCTAAGTTTTAGTTATTCTAAAAGCTGAAATTCTATCTTCTTTTCTTACTTTTCTTACTTTACTTCCTCACTTTTCTAAATACTTATAACTTCTTTTTATCTCTAAGTTTTAGTTATTCTAAAAGCTGAAATTCTATCTTCTTTTCTTACTTTACTTCCTCACTTTTCTAAATACTTATAACTTCTTTTTATCTCTAAGTTTTAGTTATTCTAAAAGCTGTAATTCTATCTTCTTTTCTTACTTTTCTTACTTTACTTCCTCACTTTTCTAAATACTTATAACTTCTTTTTATCTCTAAGTTTTAGTTATTCTAAAAGCTGAAATTCTATCTTCTTTTCTTACTTTACTTCCTCACTTTTCTAAATACTTATAACTTCTTTTTATCTCTAAGTTTTAGTTATTCTAAAAGCTGAAATTCTATCTTCTTTTCTTACTTTACTTCCTCACTTTTCTAAATACTTATCACTTCTTTTTATCTCTAAGTTTTAGTTATTCTAAAAGCTGTAATTCTATCTTCTTTTCTTACTTTACTTCCTCACTTTTCTAAATACTTATAACTTCTTTTTATCTCTAAGTTTTAGTTATTCTAAAAGCTGTAATTATATCTTCTTTTCTTACTTTACTTCCTCACTTTTCTAAATACTTATCACTTCTTTTTATCTCTAAGTTTTAGTTATTCTAAAAGCTGTAATTATATCTTCTTTTCTTACTTTACTTCCTCACTTTTCTAAATACTTATCACTTCTTTTTATCTCTAAGTTTTAGTTATTCTAAAAGCTGTAATTCTATCTTTTTTTCTTACTTTACTTCCTCACTTTTCTAAATACTTATAACTTCTTTTTATCTCTAAGTTTTAGTTATTCTAAAAGCTGTAATTCTATCTTCTTTTCTTACTTTACTTCCTCACTTTTCTAAATACTTATAACTTCTTTTTATCTCTAAGTTTTAGTTATTCTAAAAGCTGTAATTCTATCTTCTTTTCTTAATTTACTTCCTCACTTTTCTAAATACTTATAACTTCTTTTTTATCTCTAAGTTTTAGTAACTCTAAAAGCTGTAATTATATCTTCTTTTCTTACTTTACTTCCTCACTTTTCTAAATACTTATAACTTCTTTTTATCTCTAAGTTTTAGTTATTCTAAAAGCTGTAATTCTATCTTCTTTTCTTACTTTACTTCCTCACTTTTCTAAATACTTATAACTTCTTTTTATCTCTAAGTTTTAGTTATTCTAAAAGCTGTAATCTATCTTCTTTTCTTACTTTACTTCCTCACTTTTCTAAATACTTATAACTTCTTTTTATCTCTAAGTTTTAGTTATTCTAAAAGCTGAAATTCTATCTTCTTTTCTTACTTTACTTCCTCACTTTTCTAAATACTTATAACTTCTTTTTATCTCTAAGTTTTAGTTATTCTAAAAGCTGTAATTATATCTTCTTTTCTTACTTTACTTCCTCACTTTTCTAAATACTTATAACTTCTTTTTATCTCTAAGTTTTAGTTATTCTAAAAGCTGTAATTCTATCTTCTTTTCTTACTTTACTTCCTCACTTTTCTAAATACTTATCACTTCTTTTTATCTCTAAGTTTTAGTAACTCTAAAAGCTGTAATTCTATCTTCTTTTCTTACTTTACTTCCTCACTTTTCTAAATACTTATAACTTCTTTTTATCTCTAAGTTTTAGTTATTCTAAAAGCTGTAATCTATCTTCTTTTCTTACTTTACTTCCTCACTTTTCTAAATACTTATAACTTCTTTTTATCTCTAAGTTTTAGTAACTCTAAAAGCTGTAATTCTATCTTCTTTTCTTACTTTACTTCCTCACTTTTCTAAATACTTATAACTTCTTTTTATCTCTAAGTTTTAGTTATTCTAAAAGCTGTAATTCTATCTTTTTTTCTTACTTTACTTCCTCACTTTTCTAAATACTTATAACTTCTTTTTATCTCTAAGTTTTAGTTATTCTAAAAGCTGTAATTCTATCTTCTTTTCTTACTTTACTTCCTCACTTTTCTAAATACTTATCACTTCTTTTTATCTCTAAGTTTTAGTTATTCTAAAAGCTGTAATTATATCTTCTTTTCTTACTTTACTCCTCACTTTTCTAAATACTTATCACTTCTTTTTATCTCTAAGTTTTAGTTATTCTAAAAGCTGTAATTCTATCTTCTTTTCTTACTTTACTTCCTCACTTTTCTAAATACTTATCACTTCTTTTTATCTCTAAGTTTTAGTAATTCTAAAAGCTGTAATTATATCTTCTTTTCTTACTTTACTTCCTCACTTTTCTAAATACTTATCACTTCTTTTTATCTCTAAGTTTTAGTTATTCTAAAAGCTGTAATTATATCTTCTTTTCTTACTTTACTTCCTCACTTTTCTAAATACTTATCACTTCTTTTTATCTCTAAGTTTTAGTAATTCTAAAAGCTGTAATTATATCTTCTTTTCTTACTTTACTTCCTCACTTTTCTAAATACTTATAACTTCTTTTTATCTCTAAGTTTTAGTTATTCTAAAAGCTGAAATTCTATCTTCTTTTCTTACTTTACTTCCTCACTTTTCTAAATACTTATAACTTCTTTTTATCTCTAAGTTTTAGTTATTCTAAAAGCTGTAATTATATCTTCTTTTCTTACTTTACTTCCTCACTTTTCTAAATACTTATAACTTCTTTTTATCTCTAAGTTTTAGTTATTCTAAAAGCTGTAATTATATCTTCTTTTCTTACTTTACTTCCTCACTTTTCTAAATACTTATAACTTCTTTTTATCTCTAAGTTTTAGTTATTCTAAAAGCTGTAATTCTATCTTCTTTTCTTACTTTACTTCCTCACTTTTCTAAATACTTATAACTTCTTTTTATCTCTAAGTTTTAGTTATTCTAAAAGCTGTAATTCTATCTTCTTTTCTTACTTTACTTCCTCACTTTTCTAAATACTTATAACTTCTTTTTATCTCTAAGTTTTAGTTATTCTAAAAGCTGTAATTATATCTTCTTTTCTTACTTTACTTCCTCACTTTTCTAAATACTTATCACTTCTTTTTATCTCTAAGTTTTAGTTATTCTAAAAGCTGTAATTATATCTTCTTTTCTTACTTTACTTCCTCACTTTTCTAAATACTTATCACTTCTTTTTATCTCTAAGTTTTAGTTATTCTAAAAGCTGTAATTCTATCTTCTTTTCTTACTTTACTTACTCACTTTTCTAAATACTTATAACTTCTTTTTATCTCTAAGTTTTAGTTATTCTAAAAGCTGTAATTCTATCTTCTTTTCTTACTTTACTTCCTCACTTTTCTAAATACTTATAACTTCTTTTTATCTCTAAGTTTTAGTTATTCTAAAAGCTGTAATTATATCTTCTTTTCTTACTTTACTCCTCACTTTTCTAAATACTTATCACTTCTTTTTATCTCTAAGTTTTAGTTATTCTAAAAGCTGTAATTATATCTTCTTTTCTTACTTTACTCCTCACTTTTCTAAATACTTATCACTTCTTTTTATCTCTAAGTTTTAGTTATTCTAAAAGCTGTAATTATATCTTCTTTTCTTACTTTACTTCCTCACTTTTCTAAATACTTATAACTTCTTTTTATCTCTAAGTTTTAGTTATTCTAAAAGCTGTAATTATATCTTCTTTTCTTACTTTACTTCCTCACTTTTCTAAATACTTATAACTTCTTTTTATCTCTAAGTTTTAGTTATTCTAAAAGCTGTAATTATATCTTCTTTTCTTACTTTACTTCCTCACTTTTCTAAATACTTATAACTTCTTTTTATCTCTAAGTTTTAGTAACTCTAAAAGCTGTAATTCTATCTTCTTTTCTTACTTTACTTCCTCACTTTTCTAAATACTTATAACTTCTTTTTATCTCTAAGTTTTAGTTATTCTAAAAGCTGTAATTATATCTTCTTTTCTTACTTTACTTCCTCACTTTTCTAAATACTTATAACTTCTTTTTATCTCTAAGTTTTAGTTATTCTAAAAGCTGTAATTATATCTTCTTTTCTTACTTTACTTCCTCACTTTTCTAAATACTTATCACTTCTTTTTATCTCTAAGTTTTAGTTATTCTAAAAGCTGTAATTATATCTTCTTTTCTTACTTTACTCCTCACTCTTCTAAATACTTATCACTTCTTTTTATCTCTAAGTTTTAGTTATTCTAAAAGCTGTAATTATATCTTCTTTTCTTAATTTACTTCCTCACTTTTCTAAATACTTATAACTTCTTTTTATCTCTAAGTTTTAGTTATTCTAAAAGCTGTAATTCTATCTTCTTTTCTTAATTTACTTCCTCACTTTTCTAAATACTTATAACTTCTTTTTATCTCTAAGTTTTAGTAACTCTAAAAGCTGTAATTCTATCTTCTTTTCTTACTTTACTCCTCACTTTTCTAAATACTTATCACTTCTTTTTATCTCTAAGTTTTAGTTATTCTAAAAGCTGTAATTCTATCTTCTTTTCTTACTTTACTTCCTCACTTTTCTAAATACTTATAACTTCTTTTTATCTCTAAGTTTTAGTTATTCTAAAAGCTGTAATCTATCTTCTTTTCTTAATTTACTTCCTCACTTTTCTAAATACTTATAACTTCTTTTTATCTCTAAGTTTTAGTTATTCTAAAAGCTGTAATTATATCTTCTTTTCTTACTTTACTTCCTCACTTTTCTAAATACTTATAACTTCTTTTTATCTCTAAGTTTTAGTTATTCTAAAAGCTGTAATTATATCTTCTTTTCTTACTTTACTTCCTCACTTTTCTAAATACTTATAACTTCTTTTTATCTCTAAGTTTTAGTTATTCTAAAAGCTGAAATTCTATCTTCTTTTCTTACTTTACTTCCTCACTTTTCTAAATACTTATAACTTCTTTTTATCTCTAAGTTTTAGTTATTCTAAAAGCTGAAATTCTATCTTCTTTTCTTACTTTACTTCCTCACTTTTCTAAATACTTATAACTTCTTTTTATCTCTAAGTTTTAGTTATTCTAAAAGCTGAAATTCTATCTTCTTTTCTTAATTTACTTCCTCACTTTTCTAAATACTTATCACTTCTTTTTATCTCTAAGTTTTAGTTATTCTAAAAGCTGTAATTATATCTTCTTTTCTTACTTTACTTCCTCACTTTTCTAAATACTTATCACTTCTTTTTATCTCTAAGTTTTAGTAATTCTAAAAGCTGTAATTCTATCTTCTTTTCTTACTTTACTTCCTCACTTTTCTAAATACTTATAACTTCTTTTTATCTCTAAGTTTTAGTAACTCTAAAAGCTGTAATTATATCTTCTTTTCTTACTTTACTTCCTCACTTTTCTAAATACTTATAACTTCTTTTTATCTCTAAGTTTTAGTTATTCTAAAAGCTGTAATTCTATCTTCTTTTCTTACTTTACTTCCTCACTTTTCTAAATACTTATAACTTCTTTTTATCTCTAAGTTTTAGTTATTCTAAAAGCTGTAATCTATCTTCTTTTCTTACTTTACTTCCTCACTTTTCTAAATACTTATAACTTCTTTTTATCTCTAAGTTTTAGTTATTCTAAAAGCTGAAATTCTATCTTCTTTTCTTACTTTACTTCCTCACTTTTCTAAATACTTATAACTTCTTTTTATCTCTAAGTTTTAGTTATTCTAAAAGCTGAAATTCTATCTTCTTTTCTTACTTTACTTCCTCACTTTTCTAAATACTTATAACTTCTTTTTATCTCTAAGTTTTAGTTATTCTAAAAGCTGAAATTCTATCTTCTTTTCTTAATTTACTTCCTCACTTTTCTAAATACTTATAACTTCTTTTTATCTCTAAGTTTTAGTTATTCTAAAAGCTGTAATTCTATCTTCTTTTCTTACTTTACTTCCTCACTTTTCTAAATACTTATAACTTCTTTTTATCTCTAAGTTTTAGTTATTCTAAAAGCTGTAATTCTATCTTTTTTTCTTACTTTACTTCCTCACTTTTCTAAATACTTATAACTTCTTTTTATCTCTAAGTTTTAGTTATTCTAAAAGCTGTAATTATATCTTCTTTTCTTACTTTACTTCCTCACTTTTCTAAATACTTATAACTTCTTTTTATCTCTAAGTTTTAGTTATTCTAAAAGCTGTAATTCTATCTTCTTTTCTTACTTTACTTCCTCACTTTTCTAAATACTTATAACTTCTTTTTATCTCTAAGTTTTAGTTATTCTAAAAGCTGTAATCTATCTTCTTTTCTTACTTTACTTCCTCACTTTTCTAAATACTTATAACTTCTTTTTATCTCTAAGTTTTAGTTATTCTAAAAGCTGTAATTATATCTTCTTTTCTTACTTTACTCCTCACTTTTCTAAATACTTATCACTTCTTTTTATCTCTAAGTTTTAGTTATTCTAAAAGCTGTAATTATATCTTCTTTTCTTACTTTACTTCCTCACTTTTCTAAATACTTATCACTTCTTTTTATCTCTAAGTTTTAGTAATTCTAAAAGCTGTAATTATATCTTCTTTTCTTACTTTACTCCTCACTTTTCTAAATACTTATCACTTCTTTTTATCTCTAAGTTTTAGTTATTCTAAAAGCTGTAATTATATCTTCTTTTCTTACTTTACTTCCTCACTTTTCTAAATACTTATCACTTCTTTTTATCTCTAAGTTTTAGTAATTCTAAAAGCTGTAATTATATCTTCTTTTCTTACTTTACTTCCTCACTTTTCTAAATACTTATAACTTCTTTTTATCTCTAAGTTTTAGTAACTCTAAAAGCTGTAATTATATCTTCTTTTCTTACTTTACTTCCTCACTTTTCTAAATACTTATAACTTCTTTTTATCTCTAAGTTTTAGTTATTCTAAAAGCTGTAATTCTATCTTCTTTTCTTACTTTACTTCCTCACTTTTCTAAATACTTATAACTTCTTTTTATCTCTAAGTTTTAGTTATTCTAAAAGCTGTAATCTATCTTCTTTTCTTACTTTACTTCCTCACTTTTCTAAATACTTATAACTTCTTTTTATCTCTAAGTTTTAGTTATTCTAAAAGCTGTAATTCTATCTTCTTTTCTTACTTTACTTCCTCACTTTTCTAAATACTTATCACTTCTTTTTATCTCTAAGTTTTAGTAATTCTAAAAGCTGTAATTATATCTTCTTTTCTTACTTTACTTCCTCACTTTTCTAAATACTTATAACTTCTTTTTATCTCTAAGTTTTAGTTATTCTAAAAGCTGTAATCATATCTTCTTTTCTTACTTTACTCCTCACTTTTCTAAATACTTATAACTTCTTTTTATCTCTAAGTTTTAGTTATTCTAAAAGCTGTAATCTATCTTCTTTTCTTACTTTACTTCCTCACTTTTCTAAATACTTATAACTTCTTTTTATCTCTAAGTTTTAGTTATTCTAAAAGCTGTAATTATATCTTCTTTTCTTACTTTACTTCCTCACTTTTCTAAATACTTATAACTTCTTTTTATCTCTAAGTTTTAGTTATTCTAAAAGCTGTAATCTATCTTCTTTTCTTACTTTACTTCCTCACTTTTCTAAATACTTATAACTTCTTTTTATCTCTAAGTTTTAGTAACTCTAAAAGCTGTAATTATATCTTCTTTTCTTACTTTACTTCCTCACTTTTCTAAATACTTATAACTTCTTTTTATCTCTAAGTTTTAGTTATTCTAAAAGCTGTAATTCTATCTTCTTTTCTTACTTTACTTCCTCACTTTTCTAAATACTTATAACTTCTTTTTATCTCTAAGTTTTAGTTATTCTAAAAGCTGTAATCTATCTTCTTTTCTTACTTTACTTCCTCACTTTTCTAAATACTTATCACTTCTTTTTATCTCTAAGTTTTAGTAATTCTAAAAGCTGTAATTATATCTTCTTTTCTTACTTTACTTCCTCACTTTTCTAAATACTTATAACTTCTTTTTATCTCTAAGTTTTAGTTATTCTAAAAGCTGTAATCATATCTTCTTTTCTTACTTTACTCCTCACTTTTCTAAATACTTATAACTTCTTTTTATCTCTAAGTTTTAGTTATTCTAAAAGCTGTAATCTATCTTCTTTTCTTACTTTACTTCCTCACTTTTCTAAATACTTATAACTTCTTTTTATCTCTAAGTTTTAGTTATTCTAAAAGCTGTAATTATATCTTCTTTTCTTACTTTACTTCCTCACTTTTCTAAATACTTATAACTTCTTTTTATCTCTAAGTTTTAGTTATTCTAAAAGCTGTAATCTATCTTCTTTTCTTACTTTACTTCCTCACTTTTCTAAATACTTATAACTTCTTTTTATCTCTAAGTTTTAGTAACTCTAAAAGCTGTAATTATATCTTCTTTTCTTACTTTACTTCCTCACTTTTCTAAATACTTATAACTTCTTTTTATCTCTAAGTTTTAGTTATTCTAAAAGCTGTAATTCTATCTTCTTTTCTTACTTTACTTCCTCACTTTTCTAAATACTTATAACTTCTTTTTATCTCTAAGTTTTAGTTATTCTAAAAGCTGTAATCTATCTTCTTTTCTTACTTTACTTCCTCACTTTTCTAAATACTTATAACTTCTTTTTATCTCTAAGTTTTAGTTATTCTAAAAGCTGTAATTCTATCTTCTTTTCTTAATTTACTTCCTCACTTTTCTAAATACTTATAACTTCTTTTTATCTCTAAGTTTTAGTTATTCTAAAAGCTGTAATTCTATCTTCTTTTCTTACTTTACTTCCTCACTTTTCTAAATACTTATCACTTCTTTTTATCTCTAAGTTTTAGTTATTCTAAAAGCTGTAATTATATCTTCTTTTCTTACTTTACTCCTCACTTTTCTAAATACTTATCACTTCTTTTTATCTCTAAGTTTTAGTTATTCTAAAAGCTGTAATTATATCTTCTTTTCTTACTTTACTTCCTCACTTTTCTAAATACTTATCACTTCTTTTTATCTCTAAGTTTTAGTAATTCTAAAAGCTGTAATTATATCTTCTTTTCTTACTTTACTTCCTCACTTTTCTAAATACTTATAACTTCTTTTTATCTCTAAGTTTTAGTAACTCTAAAAGCTGTAATTATATCTTCTTTTCTTACTTTACTTCCTCACTTTTCTAAATACTTATAACTTCTTTTTATCTCTAAGTTTTAGTTATTCTAAAAGCTGTAATTCTATCTTCTTTTCTTACTTTTCTTACTTTACTTCCTCACTTTTCTAAATACTTATAACTTCTTTTTATCTCTAAGTTTTAGTTATTCTAAAAGCTGAAATTCTATCTTCTTTTCTTACTTTACTTCCTCACTTTTCTAAATACTTATAACTTCTTTTTATCTCTAAGTTTTAGTTATTCTAAAAGCTGAAATTCTATCTTCTTTTCTTACTTTACTTCCTCACTTTTCTAAATACTTATAACTTCTTTTTATCTCTAAGTTTTAGTTATTCTAAAAGCTGAAATTCTATCTTCTTTTCTTAATTTACTTCCTCACTTTTCTAAATACTTATAACTTCTTTTTATCTCTAAGTTTTAGTTATTCTAAAAGCTGTAATTCTATCTTCTTTTCTTACTTTTCTTACTTTACTTCCTCACTTTTCTAAATACTTATAACTTCTTTTTATCTCTAAGTTTTAGTTATTCTAAAAGCTGAAATTCTATCTTCTTTTCTTACTTTACTTCCTCACTTTTCTAAATACTTATAACTTCTTTTTATCTCTAAGTTTTAGTTATTCTAAAAGCTGAAATTCTATCTTCTTTTCTTACTTTACTTCCTCACTTTTCTAAATACTTATCACTTCTTTTTATCTCTAAGTTTTAGTTATTCTAAAAGCTGTAATTCTATCTTCTTTTCTTACTTTACTTCCTCACTTTTCTAAATACTTATAACTTCTTTTTATCTCTAAGTTTTAGTTATTCTAAAAGCTGTAATTATATCTTCTTTTCTTACTTTACTTCCTCACTTTTCTAAATACTTATCACTTCTTTTTATCTCTAAGTTTTAGTTATTCTAAAAGCTGTAATTATATCTTCTTTTCTTACTTTACTTCCTCACTTTTCTAAATACTTATAACTTCTTTTTATCTCTAAGTTTTAGTTATTCTAAAAGCTGTAATTATATCTTCTTTTCTTACTTTACTTCCTCACTTTTCTAAATACTTATCACTTCTTTTTATCTCTAAGTTTTAGTTATTCTAAAAGCTGTAATTATATCTTCTTTTCTTACTTTACTTCCTCACTTTTCTAAATACTTATAACTTCTTTTTATCTCTAAGTTTTAGTTATTCTAAAAGCTGTAATTCTATCTTCTTTTCTTACTTTACTTACTCACTTTTCTAAATACTTATAACTTCTTTTTATCTCTAAGTTTTAGTTATTCTAAAAGCTGTAATTATATCTTCTTTTCTTACTTTACTTCCTCACTTTTCTAAATACTTATCACTTCTTTTTATCTCTAAGTTTTAGTTATTCTAAAAGCTGTAATTCTATCTTTTTTTCTTACTTTACTTCCTCACTTTTCTAAATACTTATAACTTCTTTTTATCTCTAAGTTTTAGTTATTCTAAAAGCTGTAATTATATCTTCTTTTCTTACTTTACTTCCTCACTTTTCTAAATACTTATCACTTCTTTTTATCTCTAAGTTTTAGTTATTCTAAAAGCTGTAATTCTATCTTCTTTTCTTACTTTACTTCCTCACTTTTCTAAATACTTATAACTTCTTTTTATCTCTAAGTTTTAGTTATTCTAAAAGCTGTAATTCTATCTTCTTTTCTTACTTTACTTCCTCACTTTTCTAAATACTTATAACTTCTTTTTATCTCTAAGTTTTAGTAACTCTAAAAGCTGTAATTCTATCTTCTTTTCTTACTTTACTTCCTCACTTTTCTAAATACTTATCACTTCTTTTTATCTCTAAGTTTTAGTTATTCTAAAAGCTGTAATTCTATCTTCTTTTCTTACTTTACTTCCTCACTTTTCTAAATACTTATAACTTCTTTTTATCTCTAAGTTTTAGTAACTCTAAAAGCTGTAATTATATCTTCTTTTCTTACTTTACTTCCTCACTTTTCTAAATACTTATAACTTCTTTTTATCTCTAAGTTTTAGTTATTCTAAAAGCTGTAATTCTATCTTCTTTTCTTACTTTTCTTACTTTACTTCCTCACTTTTCTAAATACTTATAACTTCTTTTTATCTCTAAGTTTTAGTTATTCTAAAAGCTGTAATTCTATCTTCTTTTCTTACTTTACTTCCTCACTTTTCTAAATACTTATAACTTCTTTTTATCTCTAAGTTTTAGTTATTCTAAAAGCTGTAATTCTATCTTCTTTTCTTAATTTACTTCCTCACTTTTCTAAATACTTATAACTTCTTTTTATCTCTAAGTTTTAGTTATTCTAAAAGCTGTAATTCTATCTTCTTTTCTTACTTTACTTCCTCACTTTTCTAAATACTTATAACTTCTTTTTATCTCTAAGTTTTAGTTATTCTAAAAGCTGTAATTCTATCTTCTTTTCTTAATTTACTTCCTCACTTTTCTAAATACTTATAACTTCTTTTTATCTCTAAGTTTTAGTTATTCTAAAAGCTGTAATTCTATCTTCTTTTCTTACTTTACTTCCTCACTTTTCTAAATACTTATAACTTCTTTTTATCTCTAAGTTTTAGTAACTCTAAAAGCTGTAATTCTATCTTCTTTTCTTACTTTACTTCCTCACTTTTCTAAATACTTATAACTTCTTTTTATCTCTAAGTTTTAGTTATTCTAAAAGCTGTAATTCTATCTTCTTTTCTTACTTTACTTCCTCACTTTTCTAAATACTTATAACTTCTTTTTATCTCTAAGTTTTAGTTATTCTAAAAGCTGTAATTATATCTTCTTTTCTTACTTTACTTCCTCACTTTTCTAAATACTTATAACTTCTTTTTATCTCTAAGTTTTAGTTATTCTAAAATCTGAAATTCAATCTTCTTTTCTTACTTTACTCCTCACTTTTCTAAATACTTATCACTTCTTTTTATCTCTAAGTTTTAGTTATTCTAAAAGCTGTAATTATATCTTCTTTTCTTACTTTACTTCCTCACTTTTCTAAATACTTATAACTTCTTTTTATCTCTAAGTTTTAGTTATTCTAAAAGCTGTAATTCTATCTTCTTTTCTTAATTTACTTCCTCACTTTTCTAAATACTTATAACTTCTTTTTATCTCTAAGTTTTAGTAACTCTAAAAGCTGTAATTCTATCTTCTTTTCTTACTTTACTCCTCACTTTTCTAAATACTTATCACTTCTTTTTATCTCTAAGTTTTAGTTATTCTAAAAGCTGTAATTCTATCTTCTTTTCTTACTTTACTTCCTCACTTTTCTAAATACTTATAACTTCTTTTTATCTCTAAGTTTTAGTTATTCTAAAAGCTGTAATCTATCTTCTTTTCTTACTTTACTTCCTCACTTTTCTAAATACTTATAACTTCTTTTTATCTCTAAGTTTTAGTTATTCTAAAAGCTGTAATTATATCTTCTTTTCTTACTTTACTTCCTCACTTTTCTAAATACTTATAACTTCTTTTTATCTCTAAGTTTTAGTTATTCTAAAAGCTGTAATTCTATCTTCTTTTCTTACTTTACTCCTCACTTTTCTAAATACTTATCACTTCTTTTTATCTCTAAGTTTTAGTTATTCTAAAAGCTGTAATTATATCTTCTTTTCTTACTTTACTTCCTCACTTTTCTAAATACTTATAACTTCTTTTTATCTCTAAGTTTTAGTTATTCTAAAAGCTGTAATTATATCTTCTTTTCTTACTTTACTTCCTCACTTTTCTAAATACTTATAACTTCTTTTTATCTCTAAGTTTTAGTTATTCTAAAAGCTGTAATTCTATCTTCTTTTCTTACTTTACTTCCTCACTTTTCTAAATACTTATAACTTCTTTTTATCTCTAAGTTTTAGTTATTCTAAAAGCTGTAATTCTATCTTCTTTTCTTACTTTACTTCCTCACTTTTCTAAATACTTATAACTTCTTTTTATCTCTAAGTTTTAGTTATTCTAAAAGCTGTAATTATATCTTCTTTTCTTACTTTACTTCCTCACTTTTCTAAATACTTATAACTTCTTTTTATCTCTAAGTTTTAGTTATTCTAAAAGCTGTAATTATATCTTCTTTTCTTACTTTACTTCCTCACTTTTCTAAATACTTATAACTTCTTTTTATCTCTAAGTTTTAGTTATTCTAAAAGCTGTAATTCTATCTTCTTTTCTTAATTTACTTCCTCACTTTTCTAAATACTTATAACTTCTTTTTATCTCTAAGTTTTAGTTATTCTAAAAGCTGTAATTCTATCTTCTTTTCTTACTTTACTTCCTCACTTTTCTAAATACTTATAACTTCTTTTTATCTCTAAGTTTTAGTTATTCTAAAAGCTGTAATTATATCTTCTTTTCTTACTTTACTTCCTCACTTTTCTAAATACTTATAACTTCTTTTTATCTCTAAGTTTTAGTTATTCTAAAAGCTGTAATTCTATCTTCTTTTCTTAATTTACTTCCTCACTTTTCTAAATACTTATAACTTCTTTTTATCTCTAAGTTTTAGTTATTCTAAAAGCTGTAATTATATCTTCTTTTCTTACTTTACTTCCTCACTTTTCTAAATACTTATAACTTCTTTTTATCTCTAAGTTTTAGTTATTCTAAAAGCTGTAATTCTATCTTCTTTTCTTACTTTACTTCCTCACTTTTCTAAATACTTATAACTTCTTTTTATCTCTAAGTTTTAGTTATTCTAAAAGCTGTAATTCTATCTTCTTTTCTTACTTTACTTCCTCACTTTTCTAAATACTTATAACTTCTTTTTATCTCTAAGTTTTAGTTATTCTAAAAGCTGTAATTCTATCTTCTTTTCTTAATTTACTTCCTCACTTTTCTAAATACTTATAACTTCTTTTTATCTCTAAGTTTTAGTTATTCTAAAAGCTGTAATTATATCTTCTTTTCTTACTTTACTTCCTCACTTTTCTAAATACTTATCACTTCTTTTTATCTCTAAGTTTTAGTAACTCTAAAAGCTGTAATTCTATCTTCTTTTCTTACTTTACTTCCTCACTTTTCTAAATACTTATCACTTCTTTTTATCTCTAAGTTTTAGTTATTCTAAAAGCTGTAATTATATCTTCTTTTCTTACTTTACTTCCTCACTTTTCTAAATACTTATAACTTCTTTTTATCTCTAAGTTTTAGTTATTCTAAAAGCTGTAATTCTATCTTCTTTTCTTACTTTACTTCCTCACTTTTCTAAATACTTATAACTTCTTTTTATCTCTAAGTTTTAGTTATTCTAAAAGCTGTAATTCTATCTTCTTTTCTTACTTTACTTCCTCACTTTTCTAAATACTTATAACTTCTTTTTATCTCTAAGTTTTAGTTATTCTAAAAGCTGTAATTATATCTTCTTTTCTTACTTTACTTCCTCACTTTTCTAAATACTTATAACTTCTTTTTATCTCTAAGTTTTAGTTATTCTAAAAGCTGTAATTATATCTTCTTTTCTTACTTTACTTCCTCACTTTTCTAAATACTTATAACTTCTTTTTATCTCTAAGTTTTAGTTATTCTAAAAGCTGTAATTATATCTTCTTTTCTTACTTTACTTCCTCACTTTTCTAAATACTTATAACTTCTTTTTATCTCTAAGTTTTAGTTATTCTAAAAGCTGTAATTATATCTTCTTTTCTTACTTTACTTCCTCACTTTTCTAAATACTTATCACTTCTTTTTATCTCTAAGTTTTAGTTATTCTAAAAGCTGTAATTATATCTTCTTTTCTTACTTTACTTCCTCACTTTTCTAAATACTTATAACTTCTTTTTATCTCTAAGTTTTAGTTATTCTAAAAGCTGTAATCTATCTTCTTTTCTTACTTTACTTCCTCACTTTTCTAAATACTTATAACTTCTTTTTATCTCTAAGTTTTAGTTATTCTAAAAGCTGTAATTATATCTTCTTTTCTTACTTTACTTCCTCACTTTTCTAAATACTTATAACTTCTTTTTATCTCTAAGTTTTAGTTATTCTAAAAGCTGTAATTCTATCTTCTTTTCTTACTTTACTTCCTCACTTTTCTAAATACTTATAACTTCTTTTTATCTCTAAGTTTTAGTTATTCTAAAAGCTGTAATCTATCTTCTTTTCTTACTTTACTTCCTCACTTTTCTAAATACTTATAACTTCTTTTTATCTCTAAGTTTTAGTAACTCTAAAAGCTGTAATTCTATCTTCTTTTCTTACTTTACTTCCTCACTTTTCTAAATACTTATAACTTCTTTTTATCTCTAAGTTTTAGTTATTCTAAAAGCTGTAATTATATCTTCTTTTCTTACTTTACTTCCTCACTTTTCTAAATACTTATAACTTCTTTTTATCTCTAAGTTTTAGTTATTCTAAAAGCTGTAATTATATCTTCTTTTCTTACTTTACTTCCTCACTTTTCTAAATACTTATAACTTCTTTTTATCTCTAAGTTTTAGTTATTCTAAAAGCTGTAATTATATCTTCTTTTCTTACTTTACTTCCTCACTTTTCTAAATACTTATAACTTCTTTTTATCTCTAAGTTTTAGTTATTCTAAAAGCTGTAATTATATCTTCTTTTCTTACTTTACTTCCTCACTTTTCTAAATACTTATCACTTCTTTTTATCTCTAAGTTTTAGTTATTCTAAAAGCTGTAATCTATCTTCTTTTCTTACTTTACTTCCTCACTTTTCTAAATACTTATAACTTCTTTTTATCTCTAAGTTTTAGTTATTCTAAAAGCTGTAATTCTATCTTCTTTTCTTACTTTACTTCCTCACTTTTCTAAATACTTATAACTTCTTTTTATCTCTAAGTTTTAGTTATTCTAAAAGCTGTAATTATATCTTCTTTTCTTACTTTACTTCCTCACTTTTCTAAATACTTATCACTTCTTTTTATCTCTAAGTTTTAGTAATTCTAAAAGCTGTAATTATATCTTCTTTTCTTACTTTACTTCCTCACTTTTCTAAATACTTATCACTTCTTTTTATCTCTAAGTTTTAGTTATTCTAAAAGCTGTAATTATATCTTCTTTTCTTACTTTACTTCCTCACTTTTCTAAATACTTATAACTTCTTTTTATCTCTAAGTTTTAGTAACTCTAAAAGCTGTAATTCTATCTTCTTTTCTTACTTTACTTCCTCACTTTTCTAAATACTTATAACTTCTTTTTATCTCTAAGTTTTAGTTATTCTAAAAGCTGTAATTATATCTTCTTTTCTTACTTTACTTCCTCACTTTTCTAAATACTTATAACTTCTTTTTATCTCTAAGTTTTAGTAACTCTAAAAGCTGTAATTCTATCTTCTTTTCTTACTTTACTTCCTCACTTTTCTAAATACTTATAACTTCTTTTTATCTCTAAGTTTTAGTTATTCTAAAAGCTGTAATTATATCTTCTTTTCTTAATTTACTTCCTCACTTTTCTAAATACTTATAACTTCTTTTTATCTCTAAGTTTTAGTTATTCTAAAAGCTGTAATTATATCTTCTTTTCTTACTTTACTTCCTCACTTTTCTAAATACTTATAACTTCTTTTTATCTCTAAGTTTTAGTAACTCTAAAAGCTGTAATTCTATCTTCTTTTCTTACTTTACTTCCTCACTTTTCTAAATACTTATAACTTCTTTTTATCTCTAAGTTTTAGTTATTCTAAAAGCTGTAATTATATCTTCTTTTCTTACTTTACTTCCTCACTTTTCTAAATACTTATCACTTCTTTTTATCTCTAAGTTTTAGTTATTCTAAAAGCTGTAATTCTATCTTTTTTTCTTACTTTACTTCCTCACTTTTCTAAATACTTATAACTTCTTTTTATCTCTAAGTTTTAGTTATTCTAAAAGCTGTAATTATATCTTCTTTTCTTACTTTACTTCCTCACTTTTCTAAATACTTATAACTTCTTTTTATCTCTAAGTTTTAGTAACTCTAAAAGCTGTAATTCTATCTTCTTTTCTTACTTTACTTCCTCACTTTTCTAAATACTTATCACTTCTTTTTATCTCTAAGTTTTAGTTATTCTAAAAGCTGTAATCTATCTTCTTTTCTTACTTTACTTCCTCACTTTTCTAAATACTTATAACTTCTTTTTATCTCTAAGTTTTAGTTATTCTAAAAGCTGTAATTCTATCTTCTTTTCTTACTTTACTTCCTCACTTTTCTAAATACTTATAACTTCTTTTTATCTCTAAGTTTTAGTTATTCTAAAAGCTGTAATTCTATCTTCTTTTCTTAATTTACTTCCTCACTTTTCTAAATACTTATAACTTCTTTTTATCTCTAAGTTTTAGTTATTCTAAAAGCTGTAATTATATCTTCTTTTCTTACTTTACTTCCTCACTTTTCTAAATACTTATAACTTCTTTTTATCTCTAAGTTTTAGTAACTCTAAAAGCTGTAATTCTATCTTCTTTTCTTACTTTACTTCCTCACTTTTCTAAATACTTATAACTTCTTTTTATCTCTAAGTTTTAGTTATTCTAAAAGCTGTAATTATATCTTCTTTTCTTACTTTACTTCCTCACTTTTCTAAATACTTATAACTTCTTTTTATCTCTAAGTTTTAGTTATTCTAAAAGCTGTAATCTATCTTCTTTTCTTACTTTACTTCCTCACTTTTCTAAATACTTATAACTTCTTTTTATCTCTAAGTTTTAGTTATTCTAAAAGCTGTAATTATATCTTTTTTTCTTACTTTACTTCCTCACTTTTCTAAATACTTATAACTTCTTTTTATCTCTAAGTTTTAGTTATTCTAAAAGCTGTAATTATATCTTTTTTTCTTACTTTACTTCCTCACTTTTCTAAATACTTATAACTTCTTTTTATCTCTAAGTTTTAGTTATTCTAAAAGCTGTAATCTATCTTCTTTTCTTACTTTACTTCCTCACTTTTCTAAATACTTATAACTTCTTTTTATCTCTAAGTTTTAGTTATTCTAAAAGCTGTAATTCTATCTTTTTTTCTTACTTTACTTCCTCACTTTTCTAAATACTTATAACTTCTTTTTATCTCTAAGTTTTAGTTATTCTAAAAGCTGTAATTATATCTTCTTTTCTTACTTTACTTCCTCACTTTTCTAAATACTTATAACTTCTTTTTATCTCTAAGTTTTAGTTATTCTAAAAGCTGTAATTCTATCTTCTTTTCTTACTTTACTTCCTCACTTTTCTAAATACTTATAACTTCTTTTTATCTCTAAGTTTTAGTTATTCTAAAAGCTGTAATCTATCTTCTTTTCTTACTTTACTTCCTCACTTTTCTAAATACTTATAACTTCTTTTTATCTCTAAGTTTTAGTTATTCTAAAAGCTGTAATTATATCTTCTTTTCTTACTTTACTCCTCACTTTTCTAAATACTTATCACTTCTTTTTATCTCTAAGTTTTAGTTATTCTAAAAGCTGTAATTATATCTTCTTTTCTTACTTTACTTCCTCACTTTTCTAAATACTTATAACTTCTTTTTATCTCTAAGTTTTAGTTATTCTAAAAGCTGTAATTCTATCTTCTTTTCTTAATTTACTTCCTCACTTTTCTAAATACTTATAACTTCTTTTTATCTCTAAGTTTTAGTTATTCTAAAAGCTGTAATTATATCTTCTTTTCTTACTTTACTTCCTCACTTTTCTAAATACTTATAACTTCTTTTTATCTCTAAGTTTTAGTAACTCTAAAAGCTGTAATTCTATCTTCTTTTCTTACTTTACTTCCTCACTTTTCTAAATACTTATAACTTCTTTTTATCTCTAAGTTTTAGTTATTCTAAAAGCTGTAATTATATCTTCTTTTCTTACTTTACTTCCTCACTTTTCTAAATACTTATAACTTCTTTTTATCTCTAAGTTTTAGTTATTCTAAAAGCTGTAATCTATCTTCTTTTCTTACTTTACTTCCTCACTTTTCTAAATACTTATAACTTCTTTTTATCTCTAAGTTTTAGTTATTCTAAAAGCTGTAATTATATCTTTTTTTCTTACTTTACTTCCTCACTTTTCTAAATACTTATAACTTCTTTTTATCTCTAAGTTTTAGTTATTCTAAAAGCTGTAATTATATCTTTTTTTCTTACTTTACTTCCTCACTTTTCTAAATACTTATAACTTCTTTTTATCTCTAAGTTTTAGTTATTCTAAAAGCTGTAATCTATCTTCTTTTCTTACTTTACTTCCTCACTTTTCTAAATACTTATAACTTCTTTTTATCTCTAAGTTTTAGTTATTCTAAAAGCTGTAATTCTATCTTTTTTTCTTACTTTACTTCCTCACTTTTCTAAATACTTATAACTTCTTTTTATCTCTAAGTTTTAGTTATTCTAAAAGCTGTAATTATATCTTCTTTTCTTACTTTACTTCCTCACTTTTCTAAATACTTATAACTTCTTTTTATCTCTAAGTTTTAGTTATTCTAAAAGCTGTAATTCTATCTTCTTTTCTTACTTTACTTCCTCACTTTTCTAAATACTTATAACTTCTTTTTATCTCTAAGTTTTAGTTATTCTAAAAGCTGTAATCTATCTTCTTTTCTTACTTTACTTCCTCACTTTTCTAAATACTTATAACTTCTTTTTATCTCTAAGTTTTAGTTATTCTAAAAGCTGTAATTATATCTTCTTTTCTTACTTTACTCCTCACTTTTCTAAATACTTATCACTTCTTTTTATCTCTAAGTTTTAGTTATTCTAAAAGCTGTAATTATATCTTCTTTTCTTACTTTACTTCCTCACTTTTCTAAATACTTATCACTTCTTTTTATCTCTAAGTTTTAGTAATTCTAAAAGCTGTAATTATATCTTCTTTTCTTACTTTACTTCCTCACTTTTCTAAATACTTATCACTTCTTTTTATCTCTAAGTTTTAGTTATTCTAAAAGCTGTAATTATATCTTCTTTTCTTACTTTACTTCCTCACTTTTCTAAATACTTATAACTTCTTTTTATCTCTAAGTTTTAGTAACTCTAAAAGCTGTAATTCTATCTTCTTTTCTTACTTTACTTCCTCACTTTTCTAAATACTTATCACTTCTTTTTATCTCTAAGTTTTAGTAATTCTAAAAGCTGTAATTATATCTTCTTTTCTTACTTTACTTCCTCACTTTTCTAAATACTTATCACTTCTTTTTATCTCTAAGTTTTAGTTATTCTAAAAGCTGTAATTATATCTTCTTTTCTTACTTTACTTCCTCACTTTTCTAAATACTTATAACTTCTTTTTATCTCTAAGTTTTAGTAACTCTAAAAGCTGTAATTCTATCTTCTTTTCTTACTTTACTTCCTCACTTTTCTAAATACTTATAACTTCTTTTTATCTCTAAGTTTTAGTAATTCTAAAAGCTGTAATTATATCTTCTTTTCTTACTTTACTTCCTCACTTTTCTAAATACTTATCACTTCTTTTTATCTCTAAGTTTTAGTAATTCTAAAAGCTGTAATTATATCTTCTTTTCTTACTTTACTTCCTCACTTTTCTAAATACTTATAACTTCTTTTTATCTCTAAGTTTTAGTTATTCTAAAAGCTGTAATTCTATCTTCTTTTCTTACTTTACTTCCTCACTTTTCTAAATACTTATAACTTCTTTTTATCTCTAAGTTTTAGTTATTCTAAAAGCTGTAATTCTATCTTTTTTTCTTACTTTACTTCCTCACTTTTCTAAATACTTATAACTTCTTTTTATCTCTAAGTTTTAGTTATTCTAAAAGCTGTAATTATATCTTCTTTTCTTACTTTACTTCCTCACTTTTCTAAATACTTATAACTTCTTTTTATCTCTAAGTTTTAGTTATTCTAAAAGCTGTAATTCTATCTTCTTTTCTTACTTTACTTCCTCACTTTTCTAAATACTTATAACTTCTTTTTATCTCTAAGTTTTAGTTATTCTAAAAGCTGTAATCTATCTTCTTTTCTTACTTTACTTCCTCACTTTTCTAAATACTTATAACTTCTTTTTATCTCTAAGTTTTAGTTATTCTAAAAGCTGTAATTATATCTTCTTTTCTTACTTTACTCCTCACTTTTCTAAATACTTATCACTTCTTTTTATCTCTAAGTTTTAGTTATTCTAAAAGCTGTAATTATATCTTCTTTTCTTACTTTACTTCCTCACTTTTCTAAATACTTATCACTTCTTTTTATCTCTAAGTTTTAGTAATTCTAAAAGCTGTAATTATATCTTCTTTTCTTACTTTACTTCCTCACTTTTCTAAATACTTATCACTTCTTTTTATCTCTAAGTTTTAGTTATTCTAAAAGCTGTAATTATATCTTCTTTTCTTACTTTACTTCC
This sequence comes from Loxodes magnus, assembly GCA_946699065.1. Classification (NCBI taxonomy): domain Eukaryota; phylum Ciliophora; class Karyorelictea; order Loxodida; family Loxodidae; genus Loxodes; species Loxodes magnus. The sequence continues at coordinate 3,251 of CAMPDV010003159.1, read as the reverse complement.
TCACTTTTCTAAATACTTATAACTTCTTTTTATCTCTAAGTTTTAGTAACTCTAAAAGCTGTAATTCTATCTTCTTTTCTTACTTTACTTCCTCACTTTTCTAAATACTTATAACTTCTTTTTATCTCTAAGTTTTAGTAATTCTAAAAGCTGTAATTATATCTTCTTTTCTTACTTTACTTCCTCACTTTTCTAAATACTTATCACTTCTTTTTATCTCTAAGTTTTAGTAATTCTAAAAGCTGTAATTATATCTTCTTTTCTTACTTTACTTCCTCACTTTTCTAAATACTTATAACTTCTTTTTATCTCTAAGTTTTAGTTATTCTAAAAGCTGTAATTATATCTTCTTTTCTTACTTTACTTCCTCACTTTTCTAAATACTTATAACTTCTTTTTATCTCTAAGTTTTAGTTATTCTAAAAGCTGTAATTATATCTTCTTTTCTTACTTTACTTCCTCACTTTTCTAAATACTTATAACTTCTTTTTATCTCTAAGTTTTAGTAACTCTAAAAGCTGTAATTCTATCTTCTTTTCTTACTTTACTTCCTCACTTTTCTAAATACTTATAACTTCTTTTTATCTCTAAGTTTTAGTTATTCTAAAAGCTGTAATCTATCTTCTTTTCTTACTTTACTTCCTCACTTTTCTAAATACTTATCACTTCTTTTTATCTCTAAGTTTTAGTTATTCTAAAAGCTGTAATTATATCTTCTTTTCTTACTTTACTTCCTCACTTTTCTAAATACTTATAACTTCTTTTTATCTCTAAGTTTTAGTTATTCTAAAAGCTGTAATTCTATCTTCTTTTCTTACTTTACTTCCTCACTTTTCTAAATACTTATAACTTCTTTTTATCTCTAAGTTTTAGTTATTCTAAAAGCTGTAATTCTATCTTCTTTTCTTACTTTACTTCCTCACTTTTCTAAATACTTATAACTTCTTTTTATCTCTAAGTTTTAGTTATTCTAAAAGCTGTAATCTATCTTCTTTTCTTACTTTACTTCCTCACTTTTCTAAATACTTATCACTTCTTTTTATCTCTAAGTTTTAGTTATTCTAAAAGCTGTAATTCTATCTTTTTTTCTTACTTTACTTCCTCACTTTTCTAAATACTTATAACTTCTTTTTATCTCTAAGTTTTAGTTATTCTAAAAGCTGTAATTCTATCTTCTTTTCTTACTTTACTTCCTCACTTTTCTAAATACTTATAACTTCTTTTTATCTCTAAGTTTTAGTTATTCTAAAAGCTGTAATTCTATCTTCTTTTCTTACTTTACTTCCTCACTTTTCTAAATACTTATCACTTCTTTTTATCTCTAAGTTTTAGTAATTCTAAAAGCTGTAATTATATCTTCTTTTCTTACTTTACTTCCTCACTTTTCTAAATACTTATAACTTCTTTTTATCTCTAAGTTTTAGTAACTCTAAAAGCTGTAATTCTATCTTCTTTTCTTACTTTACTTCCTCACTTTTCTAAATACTTATAACTTCTTTTTATCTCTAAGTTTTAGTTATTCTTAAAGCTGTAATTCTATCTTCTTTTCTTAATTTACTTCCTCACTTTTCTAAATACTTATAACTTCTTTTTATCTCTAAGTTTTAGTTATTCTAAAAGCTGTAATTATATCTTTTTTTCTTACTTTACTTCCTCACTTTTCTAAATACTTATAACTTCTTTTTATCTCTAAGTTTTAGTAACTCTAAAAGCTGTAATTCTATCTTCTTTTCTTACTTTACTTCCTCACTTTTCTAAATACTTATAACTTCTTTTTATCTCTAAGTTTTAGTTATTCTAAAAGCTGTAATCTATCTTCTTTTCTTACTTTACTTCCTCACTTTTCTAAATACTTATAACTTCTTTTTATCTCTAAGTTTTAGTAACTCTAAAAGCTGTAATTCTATCTTCTTTTCTTACTTTACTTCCTCACTTTTCTAAATACTTATAACTTCTTTTTATCTCTAAGTTTTAGTTATTCTAAAAGCTGTAATTATATCTTCTTTTCTTACTTTACTTCCTCACTTTTCTAAATACTTATAACTTCTTTTTATCTCTAAGTTTTAGTAACTCTAAAAGCTGTAATTCTATCTTCTTTTCTTACTTTACTTCCTCACTTTTCTAAATACTTATCACTTCTTTTTATCTCTAAGTTTTAGTTATTCTAAAAGCTGTAATTCTATCTTCTTTTCTTACTTTACTTCCTCACTTTTCTAAATACTTATAACTTCTTTTTATCTCTAAGTTTTAGTTATTCTAAAAGCTGTAATTCTATCTTCTTTTCTTACTTTACTTCCTCACTTTTCTAAATACTTATCACTTCTTTTTATCTCTAAGTTTTAGTTATTCTAAAAGCTGTAATTCTATCTTCTTTTCTTACTTTACTTCCTCACTTTTCTAAATACTTATAACTTCTTTTTATCTCTAAGTTTTAGTTATTCTAAAAGCTGTAATTCTATCTTCTTTTCTTACTTTACTTCCTCACTTTTCTAAATACTTATCACTTCTTTTTATCTCTAAGTTTTAGTAACTCTAAAAGCTGTAATTATATCTTCTTTTCTTACTTTACTTCCTCACTTTTCTAAATACTTATAACTTCTTTTTATCTCTAAGTTTTAGTTATTCTAAAAGCTGTAATCTATCTTCTTTTCTTACTTTACTTCCTCACTTTTCTAAATACTTATAACTTCTTTTTATCTCTAAGTTTTAGTTATTCTAAAAGCTGTAATTATATCTTCTTTTCTTACTTTACTCCTCACTTTTCTAAATACTTATCACTTCTTTTTATCTCTAAGTTTTAGTTATTCTAAAAGCTGTAATTATATCTTCTTTTCTTACTTTACTTCCTCACTTTTCTAAATACTTATAACTTCTTTTTATCTCTAAGTTTTAGTTATTCTAAAAGCTGTAATTCTATCTTCTTTTCTTACTTTACTTCCTCACTTTTCTAAATACTTATAACTTCTTTTTATCTCTAAGTTTTAGTAACTCTAAAAGCTGTAATTCTATCTTCTTTTCTTACTTTACTTCCTCACTTTTCTAAATACTTATAACTTCTTTTTATCTCTAAGTTTTAGTTATTCTTAAAGCTGTAATTCTATCTTCTTTTCTTAATTTACTTCCTCACTTTTCTAAATACTTATAACTTCTTTTTATCTCTAAGTTTTAGTAACTCTAAAAGCTGTAATTCTATCTTCTTTTCTTAATTTACTTCCTCACTTTTCTAAATACTTATAACTTCTTTTTATCTC